>CAKNYM010049301.1:8918-78379 GCA_932195095.1 Andricus curvator
TAAATTAACATAGCTTCCTTACTCTTCAATAAAATGTATTAATATTATGAGTCAATCGATTCGTGTCGAATCAACATATATTTTCTGTTCTTGCATCAACTTTGAATTATGTTAATGAAAAAAGTTTTAGTATAAAAAAAATGTCCATAACTTTCCTACTCTTTAATAAAATGTATTAATATTATAGGTCAATCGATTCATCTTGAATGAACACAACTTTTCTATTCTCGCATCAACCTTAAATTATGGGAATGAGAAAATTTTTACTATGAAAATCGATTTTAAAAATATATATGTAAATTACTATAACTTCCCTACTCTTTGATAACATATATTAATATTTTAGGTCAATCAATTCGTCTGGAAGCAAGGAATCTTTTATATTCGTGCATCAACTTTGAATTATGTTGACGAACAACTTTTAATATAAAAAAACCGTATTGAGGAAGGAAGGAAGATATATGAGTTCGTTAAGAAAAACAGCATGGAGAGAGAGAAGACAGTAGGGGAAGAGAGAATAAGAGAGACAAGGTTTAATGGGAACTATTTGTGGATTATGTCAAGGGTGAGAGCGCAATATTTGTGTGAGAAAGGAGAGAAAGGAGAGAAAGGAGAGAAAGGAGAGAAAGGAGAGAAAGGAAGTCAGGAGCTTATAGCGAGGATGAGATGTGGGTGCATGGAGGGTTTTAATAGATTCTGGCTCGCTGGGGAAAAGAGGATGTGTGAACTATGTGGGAGGGGGGAGGCAAGAGTTGAGCACTGGTTGGAGGAGTGCGTAGAGGAGGAAAGGAGTGGGATAAGCATGGTGGTATTGATGCATCAAAGGGGGGACAAAAGGGCAGTAGCATGAGTGAAGGGAGTTTTGGGTAAGATGGAGAAGAAGAGAAGGAAGGAGGAAGAGGAATGGAGAAGGAAATATTGTAAATAGAGGAGGAAGCAAATATAAGTAAATGTAAATATTGGAAATAATAGATAAGTATTAGGGATTAGCCGCGGAGGCAGAGTTTGGTAATGCGAGGCAAACCAAGAAAGTAGGGACATGCGCGCGAGGCGAGGCGGAGCAAGGAAGGCAATGCGATAAGAGCGAGCGGCGTTAGAGATAAGGTGTGGAAGGATGTTAGTTTTATGGGTTAGTTTTAAGAAAATTCTGTAAAAAATAGAAGTGTAAGCAAGTCAATTTTTTAAGGCCAGCAGGCTAAAAAATAAACGTTTATCTAATCTATAAAAACCCGTATTTCCAAATATTATGCATTGCCGAAGCTTCCTTACTCTTCAATAAAATGTATTAATATTATAGGTCAATCGATTCGTCTCGAATCAACACATATTTTTTGTTCTTGGATCAACTTTAAATTATGAAAATGAAAAAATTTTTACTATAAAAATCGATTTTAAAAATATATAAATTACCATAACTTCCCTACTCTTCAATAAAATGTATTGATACTATAGGTCAATCGATTCGTCTCGAACCAAGGAATCTTTTATATTCTTGCATCAACTTTGAATTATGCTAATGCAGAAAGGTTTACTATAAAAAACCGATTTTTTAAATATTATTGAGTGCTGACAAAATTTCCAATTAATATTTTCAGATATCCTTTGGTCATTCGCAAGATATTAGTGGTGAAAATAAGCCCTCCAAATTTCATCAATTTATCTGCAACCGTTTTCAAGTTATCGTGTTCAGAAAAAAGAGTGACATCCACACACACACATCTGGAAATTTCCTTAGAACATTGTATTAGACATTTTTAAATTAAGGAAGGTTTAATTAAATGAATTGAATTTTTTTTGAAAATGTTACCATTACAAAGTTTCCTCTATGAGGAAGCAAAAATAAAAAAGAAGTACAAAATTCGTCTCAAGACTAGAATAAAGTCGTACTTCCTTGTAATTTTGGTTGTAATTTATTGTATTTATTGGAAGATTCCTGAGAAAATAGTTTTAGTTTCCTGTGCTTTTTGGGAAAGATTTTTCCACCAGGTGCGTTATCGTGGTCGGATACTTTTCAGACAAACCTCGTATCGTGGATGGCGCTATCACCTTTCAAAGTCAAGGCTAATTTTCAATAGGTCACCCGGTTAGTGGTCCGATACTATCCGTCGATATTTTACCTACACACCCATTTTTCAGAGAAAAAAAAATTATTTTCATATAGGTTCTGTCTGGTGAAACGGACGTAGGATACAGTCTGCTGAATGGAAAGATATAGAGTGAAGAGGAGGTTGTGGAGAGTGGGTTGGCAGGATGAGATCAGCCGCTTTTCCCTCTTAGAGAGGGGCAGAATAGGGGAAATTTATCCGACAGATAAAAATGTCTTTTAGAGTTTATATAGGACCCAGGCAGAAGAGATTTCAATAAAACCCTCGATTGTAAAGTGCTGTAGATAGAAAGCCTGTCCGGGCTGTTACACGGGTCAGCGGATCTCAAAGTCGACCTGGCTGGTAATACTCTGTCGCGCGTGTAAACGTCGCAAATGGTGTATACATAGCATACACCTCCTTCTTATTCGATATTATGTAAGATTGTAAGCGGATCGTCCTCACATTGGAGAAATTGTCCTGAGGTCGTTACGCAAACAAAAGATTCCGCAAAAGGAAAGTTCAGGTTTTCTTTTTCTAACAAAGTAATGCCATTCTTATATGTACGGTTCTTGAGGTATTTCCTTCATTCAGAAACAAGATCATGAAAAGTACAAAACAGGATTTCTGCGATTCCAATTTGGCATTTTATACAATATTGTACTTTGGATATAAATTCGAATCATTCAAAAGAATTTAATTCGAACTCAGTTGGACTCACTGATGAAATGAGTCATTTTAAATGATACAATCTATTCAATGATGAATCTTCAACAAAAAAGCTGAATTTTTAAACAAAAAGGTAAATTTTCCAACCAGACACAAAAATACAAGAATTTTCAAACAAAAAGATGAATTTTCAACTGAAAAAGAATCATTTTCAACAACGACAAACGAATTTTTAAGCAAATACCCTGGTCGAAAAATTTTTACCAAAAAGTACTGAAAACTGACAATATTTTTACAGTAATCTATAAATAAACACAATGAATTAAAACCGAAAATAAGAGGCAAGTACAACTTTGTTTTATTATTGAGGCGAATTTTGTACTTTTTTGTACTTTTTTGTATTTTTTTGTACATTGTTGTATTTTATTGTAGTTTTAATTTTCTGCAAGAATTCACAAAAAATTACAACTACAAGAATCTGCAATTACTTAATTTTACATTTAATTTTAAATTAAGATGCGATCATGTATACATGATCGCTATTACAAAAAGCTTCTATGTTTAAGCTTTAAAGGAATGGTAGAATATTGAAAGACAATGATGAATAATCATTATTAAATAACAAAAAAACATACATTTGAATTTTTTCAAATATATAGAAATCGATTGGACACCATATATGTGTTTTAAAATGATGTAATTGCAAAGAAATTTTAATTCAAACGCTCAATCATTTACGCGAATAAGATGGAAGCTTTCAATACTTTTTAACTTAAATGTTTTCAATTGAAAGCCTTAAAATTGCAGAATTTTAACTTTCATACTTTTAATTTATAAATTTTCAAAACTATAACATTTTAAGCAATTTTAAGCTAGAAAAATGAATTTATACATTAAAATTTATTTCGAAATATTTTTAAATATTGTCATAAAAATTTGGTTTAAAAAATAATTTGAAAAATCTCCAGGAATCTAATAATAATATTATTATCCTGAAACTCGAATTTTTCCTACAATTTTTTTAAATCATGCAAAAGTAAGAAAAACTACCTTCAAATCATCCAGATTCATTTTTGACAATTTTGGAAATCTTATTAAATATTCTTTTAAAATTAATTGAAAAAAAAAATATTGTCAGTTTTTCCAGGAATTTTGATACCCATTTTTCATTCATTTTAAACCTGTTGAATTGTTAAAAAAGATTATAAATTTTGTGTTCGAAATCCGCAAAAATCTACATTGTGTATTGAATGGTTTGAAATCTTTTCAAGTTTTAAAAAGGAATCTGTATTATCATTAGAGAATAACAGAAATTTTTAACGTCTTTTCAGACTAGATGAAGCTATGAATTAAAAATTATTTCGATTAATTTTTTTCCTGAAAAAAAGATCTCCTTTCGCTTTGCTGGGATTCGAACCACAGAACTTCTGATTTCCGGTCAGGTGCTTTTCCCCTTAAGCTACTAGAGAGATCGGGAGTAGAAGCTTTATTTCAGAAAATGTACGCATTATTAATCGATAATAATAATAATTATTATTAATTATTAATTAAAATAATTTCTAATTCATAGGTCAATCTAGTCTGAAAAGACGTTAAAAATTGTTGTTATCCTCTAATGATAATACACATTCCTTTAAAAATTTGATTTGCAACATCTAGCATAATAATGCGTAAATTTTCTGAAATAAAGCTTCTTCTCTCGATCCCTCTAGTAGCTTAATGGAAAAAGCACCTGACCGGAAATCAGAAGTTCTGTGGTTCGATTCCCAGCGGAGCGAAAGAAAACGATCTTTTTTCAGGAAAAAAATAATTAATCTAAATTCAATTCTTTATTTCTCAAAATATTTTCCAGTTTTAAATTAAGTTTGGATCTTCTAAAAGCTTGTAAATATCTCTTAAACTAACTCAAATTTTTTCTCAATTTATATTTGTACAATTTTTATTTATGCATCAAAATTCATTAATTTCACTTACATTTAATAAAAATTTTTTAAATAGAACAATGAAAATTGTAACGTTCAAAGTTTAAATTTAACACTCTGAAACATTAGCGATTCGAGGCTTTCTATTTTAAATAGTTCAGTTTAAAATTGTTTAGTTTTTAATATTTTATTCATAATTGCTCATTTTAAATAAAAAAGTAAAATATTTCTAAATATTCGAAAAAATGTAATCTTTAATTTAAAATTTTAAAATTAAATGGTTCAAAATGTAATGTTTTACATTTGAACAATATTTTAATATGAAGGATTTGGAATTGAATAAAAGCGTTTAATTATGAATCTATTAATTTAAAATTATTTTAAAATTAAGAATAGTTTATAAAATTTCAATCGGAAATTTATATTTGTTTAAATACTGAGGCTTTCGAATTGAAAAATTTCTATTTTTAACGTTAAAATCTTTAACTTGCTTAATTTTGAACAGATTCAGAATCGTCCTGTAAAATTAATTATTGTTCAATTTTTTATAATGGAACTACAGTTCAATGTGATTTATTATAACAGCAAAAATGTTTGCTAAAAGAGTATTATTTTTGTTGTTGTATTTTTTTGTAATTTTCTACAATAATTTACGTAAAATTAAAAGTGTTTTTATGACGTCAAACACCCAAATTAAGAAGATATGAAATCCTGTAGTTTTCTGTAATGCCTGGTAGATTTTTACAACAAAGTAAAAAAATATATATTACTAAAAAGTTATAAAAATTTGTGAATTGTAGAAACTTATACTTGATTGTGATTTTTTATTTTTCTACAAGGAAATACAAGAAAAAAATTAGCTATTTGTATTCAAATATATTTTATTGTTAAATTTTGTACATTTTTTTTTTTACAAAAAAGTACAAATTTTAACAAAAAATTACAGTTTTAGAAATGCACTTTCTTGTAACAATTTTTTCCATTAGGGTATTCAAATTTTCAACCGTACAGATGAATTTTTATTAAAAATGGTTAATTGTTAACCAAAAGAATTAATAATTAACTAAGCAGTTCAACCTTAACAAAGTAGTTAAATTTTAAGCAAGAAAAAAATGAATTTTTCGCAGAGAAGATCAATTTTTTATCAAAAAAATAGAATTTTCAGCAAAAATAGATAAAACTTTAACCAAACAGTTGAATTTTCAACTAAAAAAAAAAACAATTTTTCAACCAGAAATGGAATAATTAAATTAAAAAAAAAATAATTTCCAATAAGAAAGCTACTTTACAACAAAGTAGTTAAATTTTGGATTAAAGAGATGAATTTTTAATTAAAATGATGAACCTTCATTCATATTACAGGGCTCGGAGCGGGTTACTTCTTAGTAACTTAGTTACTTTTTTGATCCGCGGTTACTAAAAAGTTACTTTTGGTCACATTTTCTGCCCCAAAATAACAAAATGAATTAATTCATTAATCGTATTATTTAAAAACTTGTGAAAATGTAAAAATTTAAATATTTTCAGTAAATTTGGCACTTTAGAGCCGGGAAAATCAGGGAATAAGAATAAAATAATAATAATAAGTTCGTATGTGAACTGTATAAAAAGGACTATTAATTGAGTCATTATGAATCCTGATAAAAATTGCAATTCAGCTAAAATTGCTAGTTTTTAATTAAAATTTTAATCTTTTTTGTTGAAATATCGAACTATGTATTATAATTTTCGAGGAGAATTTATCTTCTTTGGTTGAAATTCGGTTAAAAGTTGAACGATTTTTTTTTAAACTTTATTTTTTTCTTGTTGAAAATTCATCATTTCAGTTGAAAATTCTTTTTTTTTTGTAGAAAATTAATCTTCTTGATATTGAAAATCACCATTTTGTATAAAAATACATAATTTTATATAAAAATTCATCTTTTTGGTTAGAAATGTACTTATTTTGTTGAAAAATCGTCTTTTTCGGTTGAAGATTCTCCTGTTTTCGTAGAAGATTCAACTATTTGGTTGACAGATAACTTTTTTGTCAAAAATCCATATTTACTGGTTGAAAATTCAACTGTTTTGCAAAAATTGGTCTTTTTGGCTTGAAAACTCAACAATTTGGTTGAAAAGTAACCTATTTTGTTGAAAAAACATCTTTTTTGAATGAATTTTACTGTTTTTTATATTAAATTAATATCTTTTTTGGTTATTATATCAACTATTACATTTTTCGTTAACAATTTATATTTTTTATTCAGAAAAATTCAACCATCTTGTTAAAAGTCGAATTACTTTTTCAAACATAAATTTTTTTGTTGAAGATTCATAATTTTGGTGGAAAGTTCGTCTATTTTGGTAGAAAATCTTTCTTTTTGGTTATTTTTTTGCCACATTATTGTTACTTTTCAGTTACTTTTTTGGGAGAAGTATGGTTACTATTTTACTATTTTTTGAAGCTTGAGCAGTTCCGAGCCCTGATATTAATTAATATTTAACAAAATTGTATACCAATAAAATTCGATTTTCAACTAAAAAAGGTCAGTTTGTAACTAAAAATAAACTACTTAGATTTACAGTTGAAAAAATTGATTTTGAAAAAAAGTAAACGAATTTTTTAGCAAAACTATTAAATTTTAACAAAAAAAAATTAATTTTCAACTAAAATAATGAATCTTCAGCAACAAAAAAAGATTTTCTAAAAAAGAAGTTAATTTTTTAACTGAAAAAGCTGGACTTTCAACCGAGAAAATTAATATTCTATGAAACAATCGAATGTTAATGAGAACAAAAGAATTTTCAAACAAAAAGTTTAATATTCAATTGAAAAAAAAATAAATTTTCAACCAAGAAAGAAAACCAATTTTCAACAAAGAAAGAAAACAAATTTTCAAGAAAATATTTAAATTTTCAACCAAACAGAAGAATTTTCAACTAAAATGATGAATCCTTAACCAAAATAATAAATTTTTGACAAAGCAGTTCAACCTTTAACCAATCAGTAGAATTTCAAACAAGAAAAAAATTCATTTTTTACAAATAAGATAAATTTTTTATCAAAATAGCGATTTTTCAACAAAATACCTAAACTTTCAACCAAATAGTTGAATTTTCAACTAAAAAAAATCAAATTTCAACGAGAAGTGAAATAAGTACATTTTTAATGAAGAAAATTAATTTTCAACAGAATAATTACATTTTCAACCAAAGAGATGAATTTTCAACTAAACTGATGAATCTTCAACCAAAAAATTAAATTTTGAGCAAAGTACTTACATTTTGACTAGAATTGCTCGATTTTCAAAATAGAAGATCCATTTTCTATTAAAAAAAAATAATAATTTTGAAAAAAATACAAGAATTTTTAACCAGAAAGTTAAATTTTCATCTAAAAAATTGCTACTTTTAACGACAACAAAAAAAAGAATTTTTGAGCGAATAGTTCAATTTTCAACCATACAGATAAATTTTTATTAAAAATGAATGATTATTAACCAAAGGAATGAATAATCAACAAAGCAGTTCAACTTTAACCAAGTAGTTGAATTTAAAACAAGAAAAAAATTAATTTTTCGCAGAGAAGATTAATTTTTCATTTGAAAAATCGAATTTTCAACAAAAAAAATCAAATTTCAACCAAACAGTTGAATTTGCAACTATAGCCAAACAATTTTTTAACCAGAAATGGAATAATTGAATTATCAACAAAAAATTAATTTTCAATAAGAAAAGTTAATTTTCAACAGAATAACTCAATTTTAAATTAAAGAGTGGAATTTTTAACTAAAATAATAAACCTTTTTCCATATAAATTAATATTCAATAAAATTTTATACAAATAAAACTTGATTTTCAAACCAAGAAGATTAATTTTCTACTTGTCTGACTTTCAAATCAGTCAAATTAACTCACTGGTAAAATCAGTCATCTTAAAAGACCCAATTTAATAAATTTTAAGCTAAAAGAGGACAATTTACAACAAAACAAAAAACGATTTAAATTTACAGTTGACAAAATTAATTTTGAACAAAAATAAAGAATTTTTGAGCGAAACGATTAAATTTTAACAAAAAAATTAATTTTCAACTAAAGCAATGACTCTTCAACAACAAAAAAAGATTTTCTCAAAAAGTAGTTGAATTTTCAACCGAAGAGGCTGGACCTTCAACCAAAAAGAATAATATTCTACTAAACAAAAAATGTTGATGAGAACACAAGAATTTTCAAACAAAAAGTTAAATTTTCAACTAAAAAAATATCAATTTTCAATAAACAAAGAAAACTAATTTTCAAACAAAAAAGTTCAATCTCGTAAATTTGTAACCAAACAGAAGAATTTTCAATTGAAATGATGAATCCTTACCAAAAATAATAAATGTTTGATAAAGTAGTTCAACCTTCAACCAAGTAGTAGAATGTCAAAAAAGAAAAAAATTGATTTTTTTCTGAAAAAGATAAATTTTTTATCAAAATAGCGATTTTTAACAAAATACATGAACTTTCAACCGGATAGTTGGATTTGCAAATAAAAAACATTAACTTTCTACTGAAAATGGAATATGTAAATTTTCAATAAACAATATTAATCTTCAACAAAATAGTTAAATTTTCAACCAAAGAGATGAATTTTCAACTAAAATGAAGAATCTTTAACCAAAAAATTAAATTGTTAGCAAATTTGTTATGTTTTAACCAGAAATGTTCGATTTTCAAAATAGAAGGTTCATTTTTTATCAAAAAACAAACGAATTTTGAACAAAATACAAGAATTTTTAACCAGAAAGTTAAATTTTCATCTAAATAATTACAACTTTCAACAGCAACAAAAAACAAATTTTTAAGAAAAAATTCAAATTTGTAACTATAGAGATGAATTTTTATTTATAATGATGAATCATTAGCCAAAAGAATGCATATTTAAGAACAAATTTCCCATAGAAATTTTATTTAAAACGAATTCTCAACAAAATACATGAATTTTCAACCAAATAGTTGATTTTGCAACTAAAAAACATTAATTTTTGACTAGAAATCACATATTGTTACATTTTCAAGGAAAAAAGTGAATTTTCAACAAATAAGTTAAATTATAAATTTGAAATATGAACAAAAAAATATGATGGTTGTTATTACAACTAAGAAGGATTTTAATTTCAAATCGAAACAGTTGATATTGAAAAAAGTATTGCAATTTATAATCCAAAACAGTTCATATTTCAAAGTTGAATTTTCAACTGAAAAAGATCAATTTTCAACCAAAAATGGATTAGTTCAATATTCGATTTAAAAAATCAATTTTGAGCAATGAAAACAAATTTTGAACTGAATAGTTCTATTTCTACCAAAAATAAGAATTTTTAGAGATGATTTATTTTCTTAATTTTAATGATGTAACCAGTAACTCATTCGTCGATTCAGTCATTTCGATTGAACTATTCCGTAAGTTTCAATGTGTTAGTCAGTCATTTATGGTTAATTTTAATCATGCATTAAAATGTAGAAATTTAATGAAAATTTTAATTTAGAAATAATTGTACTATTTTATAATAACAGTCAAATTAGTCACTTCTATTGACTGAAAATCAGTCGTTTGAAGTGACTATTTGATTCAGTCAGTAATACTGACTGATTAAACTGTTAAATCGACTGTTTTGTCAGTATAAATGACTAATTTTTTAGTCAAAGCATGTTTCAATAATTCAATCAGTCAAATTTTGACAAAATAATGCGTTTATTTTCTGAAAAAATTGTCTTCTCCGGATCTCTCTAGTAGCTTAATGGGAAAGCCCCCGACCGGCGATCGGAAGCTCTGTGGTTCGATTCCAAGCAGAGTGAAAGGAGAAGATCTTTTTCATGAAAAAAAAAAAGAAATTAGTTAATTAAAATAATTTTTCATACATAACTCCATCTTGTCTGAAAAGACGTTAACAAATTTATATTATTCTATGATGATAATACAGATTCCTTGAGAAATTTAATTTCTACCACCTGGCAAAATAATGCGTTTATTTTCTGAAAAAAGTTTCTTCTTTTGATCTCTCTAGTAGCTTAATGGGAAAGCATCCGACCAGAACTCGGAACTTCTGTGGTTCGATTTCCAGCGGAGCGAAAGGAGAAGATCTTTTTTCAGGGGAAAAAGAAGAAATCAATTAATTAAAATAATTTTTAATACATAACTCCATCTAGTCTGAAAAGAAGTTAAAAAAATTATGTTATTCTCTGATGGTAATACAGATTTCTTGGAAAATTTGATTTGTACCAATTGGCAAAATAATGCCTGTATTTTCTGAAAAATGTTTTATCTCTCGATCTCTCTAGTAGCCTAATGGGAAAGCAACCGACCGGAAATCGGAAGTTTTGTGGTTCGATTCCCAGTGGAGCGAAAGGAGAAGATCTTTTTTCAGGAAAAAAATTAAAAATTCATTCATTAGGTAGTAAATTATTTTTTTTAACTGCAAACTTTACTATTCCATTTTTCATACTTTTTGGTAGAAAATTACTCTTTGTGAATGAAGATTCATAATTTTAGTTGAAAATTCATTTCATTATTTGAAGATTTAACTATTTTGTTCAAAAATATTCTTTTTTTTTGTAGGAAATTAATCCCCTTGGTCAAAAATTCATCTCTATTGTTGAAAATTCAACTATTTGGTTAAAAATTTATTTATTATTTTGTTGTTGAAGATTCATCATTCTAGTTGAAAGTTTATTTCTTTTGTTGTAGATTGCTCATTTTAGTTTTATGTTTTGGACCTGGAAAAATAATGCGTGTATTTTCTGAAAAAAGTTTCTTCTCTCGATCTCTCTAGTAGCTTAATTGGGAAGCACCCGACCAACAATCGGAAGATCCGTGGTTCGATTCCCAGCGGAGCGAAAGGAAAAGATCTTTTTTCAGGAAAAAAAAAGTTAATTAAAATAATTTTTAATTTATATCTCTATCTAGTCTGAAAAGACGTTAAAAAAATTTCTGTTATTCTCTAATGATAATACAGATTCCTTGAAAAAATTTGATTTGTACCACCCGGCAAAATAATGCGTGTATTTTCTGAAAAAAGTTTCTACTCTCGATCTCTCTAGTAGCTTAATGGGAAAGCACCCGACCGGCAATCGGAAGTTCTGTGGTTCGATTCCCAGCAGAGTGAAAGGAGATCTTTTTTTAAGAAGAAAAAAAAATTAAAAATTTAGTTATCAGGTAGAAAATTATTTTTTAAACTGAAAACTTTACTATTCCATTTTCCATAATTTTTGGTAGAAAATTACTCTTTGTGAATGAAGATTCATAATTTCAGTTGAAAGTTCATTTCATTATTTGAAAATTCAACAATTTTGTTCAAAAATCTTTTTTTTTTGTAGAAAATTAATCCTCTTGGTCAAAAATGCATCTCTTTTGTTGAAAATTCAACAATTTGGTTGAAAATTTATTTATTATTTATTTATTTATTTTTTTTTTAGTTTCATCAGTCTAGTTAAAACTTTATTTCTTTGGTTGATGATTTATTATTTTAGTTTTATTTTCAAAAAGTTTAAAATCCAGCGATCGATTTTATTGACGGGCACGTATTCGACTGCCTGCCTATCCGAGTTGGTAGACATGCAAGGCAGAAATTTATCTTCAAGTCAGGTCTTAAGATATAACATGAACGTGAATTTTCTATGGTCATGAATTCGACATTCGGAAGCAAAAGGATGAAAATATGAATTTATCATTGACCCAGACAATTTTTCTGAAATTGTGAAAACAATCGCTTCTTTCATGAACTCCTGCCTTATGAATACGACTCGCGGAAGTATAAATATACTGGTTCAATTTACCGAGAAACGGGGCTAACCGGCACACATGGGGGAAACCTGGCCTCTTATATTTTTATATTTCCAAATTTGATTTTTTTTTTTTAGATAAAAATCTAAAGATTTTTGATTGTTTTCTATTAAATAAATGTCACGCTTTATTTTAGAGAGAGTTTCCTTTAGTTTCGTATGTAAATTTTTATGAAAATAATCTTTATATAAAGCTGAATTTGCATTATTTTGGTTAAGTCGATTGAGAATACAAAATTCGTTTTTTATTAGGAACTAATTTTTTTGATTGAAAATGTAGGTATTTTTTTAATTTGTTTTTTTTTATTAAAAATTAATTCTGTTAATTAAAAACTTAACTTTAACATTTTTGGATGAAAATTCATCGATTCGGTTAAAACTTGAACTATTCTTTCGGAAATTCTTTTTTCTTTAATTGATCTTTTCTAGTTGAAACTTCACCTGTTAGGTTGATGATTTTTGTATTTTGTTAACAACAATTTTTTTTGTATAATATTTTTTTTCCTGGTAAAAAGTGTATCCTTTTCTTTGGTTAAAAATGCAATTGTTTGATTGAAAATTAATATGTTTTGGTTGAGGATTCAACTTTTTTTTTTTAAATCCGTCTTTTTGGTTGAATTGAACTGCTTTTTATTTCAAATCAAAATACTTTTTGGTTTAAACATCATCTATCACATGTTTTGTTGAAAATCCGTTTTTCTGGTTAAATTAAAATATTTTTTATTACAAATTAAAATATTTTTGGTTGGAATAACATGTTATATCACATGTTTCATTGAAAAAGCCATCCCGTTTGGTTAAAAAATCAACGACTCTCAATCAAAGTTAAACTACTTTTGAAATTATTATTTATTTTTTTTTGAAGATTCATAATTTTTGTTGAAAATTCATATTTTCGAGTTAAAAATTGAACTGTTTAGTAGAAAATCCATATTTTCCGTTTGAATATCCAACAGTATGCTAGAAAATTAAACTATTTGGTTAAACCCAAACTTTTTTGTTGAAGATTTCTATTTTTGGTTGAAGATTCAACTCTGTGGTTAAAAATTAAACTGTTTTTATGAAAATTTAACTTTTTGTTAGAAAATTAACTTTTTTGTCAAAAAATCGTATTTTGGTGAACAATTCATCTTGTTTGTTAAAAATATAACAATTTGGTTAAAAATTCATCTTTTTTGTTAGAAATTAACTTTCTTGTTGAAGATTCCTATTCTTGGTTGGAGATTCAACTCTTTGGTGAAAAATTAAACTGTCTTTCTGAAAATTTAATTAACTTTTTTGTCAAAAAATCGTATTTTGGTGAAAAATTCATCCTGTTTGTTAAAAATATAACAATTTGGTTGAAAATTCATCTTTTTTGTTAGAAATTAACTTTTTTGTTGAAGATTCCTATTTTTGGTTGAAGATTTGACACTTTGGTTAAAAATTAAACTGTTTTTCTGAAAATTTAACTATTTGTTAAAAAATTAACTTTTTTGTCAAAAAATCGTATTTTGGTGAAAAATTCATTTTTTTTATAAAGAATATAACAATTTGGTTAAAAATTCATCCTTTTTTGTTAGAAATTAACTTTTTTGTTGAAGATTCCTATTTTTGGTTGAAGACTTAACTCTGGTTGAAATTTAAACTGTTTTTCTGAAAATTTAACTGTTTGTTAGAAAATTAACTTTTTTGTATAAAAATCGTACTTTGGTGGAAAATTCATCTAATTGTTAAAAATATAACAATTTTGTTAAAAATTAGTCTTTTTTTGGTTAAAAGTTAATTTTTTTGTTGAAGATTCCTATTTTTGATTGAAGATTCAACTCTTTGGTTCAAAATTAAACTGTTTTTATGAAAATCTGACTGTTTGTTAGAAAATTAACTTTTTTGTCAAAAAATCTTACTTTACCATTTTTGATTGATAATTTATCATTTATGAGTTGAAAATTCCTGCATTTTGTTGAAAATTTTATGAAAATTTAACTATTGGGTAGGAAATTAACTTTTTGTTTTTTGCTATTTTTTTTTCTTTGAAAATTCAACAGTTTGATAGAAAATTAAACTATTTGTTTGAAAATTAACTTTCTTGTTTAAGAATGATATTTTTCTTGAAAATTGAATTTTTTTTATGAAAATTTAACTATCAGGTAGAAAATTAACTTTTTTGTTAAAAAATTATATATTAGGATTTAAAATTTAATTGTTTTATATATAATTCGTCTTTTCGGCTTTCTTTGTGGGAAGTTAATGTTCTTGGTGGAAAATTCATCTGGTCCGTTGAAAATATAACTATTTTGTTAAAAATTTATATTTGTTGTTGATAATTCAACTACTTGCTTGAAAGTCGAACTACTTTGTTAAAAACTTTGTTAAACCTCCTTGGTTAGAAATTAAATTTTTTTATTGAAAATTACCTTTTTTTGTCGAAACATTAATTTTTCCATCTGAAAATTTTAATATTCCATTATTTGTTGCAAATTTATAATTTCTAAGTTTACAATTGAACTAATTGCGAGAAAATTAATGCATTTTGTTGAAAATACGTCTTTTTTGGTGGAAAATTAATCTTCCTGGTTAAAAATTCTTCTTTTTGGTTGAAGATTCAAATACTTGATTGAAACTCTTCATTTATTTGTTAAAATTTAATTTTTTAAACTGTAAATTTGACAATCCCACTTTTTTGGCGAAAATCAGTAATTTAACTATTTGGTTGAAAAATTATCTTTCCTGATTGAAAATTCATCTATTTAGTAGAGGATTCAACTGTTTTGTAAAAAATTCGTATTTTGGTAGAAAATGTATCGTTAATAGTATAAAAGTAATCAATCTTGGTTAAAAAGAAACTTTTTTGTAAAAAATTGAACTTTTTGGGTTAAAATTCAACTATCCTATAAAAAGTTAGTCTGTTTGGCTTGAAAATTTAACTGTTTTTTGTTTCATTTTATTGTTTTTTATTTTTAATTTCACCCTTTAGTTGAAAATACATCTTGGTAGGTTAAAAATTCAACTATTTTGATAAACTTATCTCTTTTTCGTTGAATATTCAACTGTTTTATTAAAAATTCGTCGTTTCTTGATTGGAAATTCATTTTTTATGGTAGAAAATTAATCTTCTTTGGTTAAAAATTCATCTTTCTTGGTTGCAATGAACTTTTTTGTCATTTCTTTTATTCCATTTTCCCGGAAAAACTCCAGATTTTAAATTAAAATTTAGTGGGTTTTTGAGGGAATGCTCCCAAAAAACCACTAAATTGCTACTAACGATTTAGTCTTTTTCTGTAAAATGAGATTTTTCTATACTGACATTTCTGCTAAATAAATACATACCAAAAATTAATCTCTTTTGGTAGAAGATTTATCTTCTTGGTTTGAAAATCCAACTGTTTTTGGTTCAATTTCAATCTTTTTTGTTTTGAATTCAACCATTCGGTTCAAAGTGCATTTTTTTAGGTTGTAAATTCAACTATTTTGATATAAAATGAAACTATTTGGTTAAACATTAACTTTTTTGTTTAAAATTAATATTTTTGATTGATAATTCAACTATTTTGATATAAAATTAAACAATTTGGTTCGAAATTAACTTTTTATGTTGAAAATTCATATTTTTTGTTGAAAATTCAACTATTTGGTTAAAAGTTAAACTAATTTGATGAAAATTTCTTTTGGTAAAGAATCAACTATTTGGTTCAAAATGTAACTCTTTTGAAAATTAGTCTTTTTTGGTTAAACATATTAGTTTTTTCATCTGAAAATCTTACTATTCAATTTTTTGTTGGAAATTTATAATTTATGAGTTGAAAATTTAACTATTTGCTAGAAAATTCGTCAATTTTTTTTAAATTGGTTTTTTTGTTTTATAATTAATCTTCCTGGTTGAAAATTCATTTCTTGGTTCAGAATTCAACTATTTGGTTCAAATTTTATCTATTTCAATTAAATTCAATCAGTGGAAAATCCGTTTTTTCTTGTTGTTGTTAAAATTTAATTGTTCAAACTGAAAACTTGATGATTCCCCTTTTTGGGTCAAAATATTTCAAAACAAAAAAAATAGTTCAAATATCTCCTGATTGAAAATGTATCTATTTAGTAGGGGATTCAACTATATTTTTGGAAATTCGTTTTCTTTTCTTGTTTATTTCAACTGGTAAAAAAATCGCCTTTTGGTAGAAAATTATCTTTAATAGTATAAAAGTCATCTATCATGGTTAAAAATTGATTTTTTTGTTAAAAATTCAACTTTTTGTGTTAAAATTGAACTGTTTTAAAAAAAAAGTTCGTCCTTTTAGCATGAGAATTCAACTGTTTTTGGTTGTATTTCAATCTGTTTTGTTTGAAATACGACCACTCATTTGAAAATGCATCTTTTTGAGTTGAAAATTCATCCTTTTTTATTAAAAATTCTTCTTTTATAGTAGAAAATGCATTTTTCCTGGTTAAAAAATGGTCTTTCTTGGTTAAAAATGAACTTTTCCTGTTGAATAGATAAATTTTTAACTAAAATGATGGCTCTTCAACCAAAAAATTAAATTTTAAGCAAAGTAGTTATTTTTTAACCAGAAATGCCAGATTTTCAAAATAGAAGATTCATTTTCTATAAAAAAAAACGAATCTTGAACAAAATACAATATTTTTTAACCAGAAAGTTAAATTTTCATCTAAACAATTTCAGCTTTCAATAACAACAAAAAACGAATTTATAAGCTAAAATTCAAATTCGTAACTATGCAGATGAATTTTTATTTATAATGATGAATCATTAGCCAAGAGAATGCATATTTAACGAAGATGTTCTACCTTTAACCAAGTAGTTGAATTTAAAACAAGAAAAAAAGTGAATTTTCAACAAATTAGTTAAATTATAAATTTGAAATCTAAACAAAAAAAATTGAAACTTCTTAACAAAAATTCGTTTTTTTTGGGTTGAAAATTTGACTCTTCGGTTAAAAGTTTAACTGATTTCTTGAAAAATCTCTTCTATTTCTTAAGGAGTTGATTTATTTTTCTGGAAAATTAATCTCTTAGAATCGAAAATTCAACTTTGAAAATTCAGTTTTCTTGAAAATATTTCAACTTGAAACCTTAGGAATTCGAAGTGCTTCATGTTGACATCAATATGATATTCAAATTAATTTTATTCGAAAGAATCTATTCCCTTATTATTCCCCTAATTTCGTGAAAAATCATCCTTTTCCCCCTTTTTTACTCTTCAGGGGGGGAGGGGGTTGAACAAAACTGTAACAAAAAGAAAAGCTATATATTATATATTGGAAGCATCAATACCTACTTTTAATTCCTTCAAGCAATATACTGAGAAAACGTAAAAAAAGACGTCCCATTTAGCCCCGTCTGACGATACCTAAAATGGCATTAAAATGTTCTGAAAAAGACAACTTTCTTGACTTCGAGAAAAATAATAAAAAGAGGAAAATAGAAGGGAGATAAGGTGGCACTTTAGGGTTTGAAAAATATAAAGATCGGAAACCTGGCTGAAGAGAAGTACGATTGAAGAAAGGGGGAAGAAAAAAGTGAGAAGCACAAACTCTAAAGAACGAAGTTTGTAAACGAAACGTGGAACTGACAAGTTTCCTTTGACTGTGCAATCTCAGGCAATCCTTTTCACCCTTACCATCCTTAATGTACGTGCTGCTATACCTTTAGTCGGTAAATACGGCTTAATTGAATCAGATAAAGCAAGTGTGAGCTCTCAGTAAAGTGGGAACTTTCTACTCAAGCGTCAGGTTGTCGACTTGCTTGCCTCAACGTTTCTGCAATTCGGGAAACTTATTTTTCAATCAAGTCAATTAACCACCATTGTACTTCAAATTGCATCATTGGTCACTTTAAATGTAAATGTCAATACGTGGGTATTATTATTTTTTCGTAAAGCTGATCTTACCCCGTAACTCAGCCGAATTTGCCCCGTAAGATAGCCGACTTTACCCCTAACCTTGCAAACTTTACCCCTCACGATAGTCAACCTTACCCGCCACCCTAACCAACCTTTCCCGGTGCCCGAGCCCTTAACCCGTACCCTAAATGACTTTACTCGCTGCCCCAGCCGAATTTACACCGTACCCTAGTCAACCTCACCCGCTACCCTATCCAAACTTTCTCCATACCCGAGCCCTTAATCCGTACCCTAAATGACTTTAATCGGTAACCCAGCCGAATTTACACCGTACCTTAGTCAACCTCACCCGCCACGCTAACCAACCTTTTCTGGTACCCGAGCCTTCAACCCGTACAATAAATGACTTCACTCGCTGCCCCAGCCGAATTTACACCGTACCTTAATCAACCTCACCCGCTACCCTAACCAACCTATCCCGGTATCCGAGCCCTTCATGCGTACTCTAAATGACTTTACTCGGTGCCCCAGCCGAATTTACACCGTACCTTAGTCAACCTCACCCGCTACGCTAACCAACCTTTTCTGGTACCCGAGCCCTTAACCCGTACAATAAATGACTTTACTCGGTACCCCAGCCGAATTTACATCGTACCCTAGTCAACTTTAGCCGGTACCCTAGGCGACTTCACTCTGTACACTAGCCAATTTTCTCTGGTACCCTAGCCAATTCTACCCCGTACCCTAGTCAAATTTAGCTCAAAATCTTAACGACCTCATCCCGAAGACCAGCCAACTTTACTCTCAACCCTGGTCAAATTTCGCCTGCACCCTAGCCGAATTTTTCACTATCTAGCCAACTTGACCCATTACTAGAGCCCACTCTACTCCGTATTGTAGCCGATTTTACCTTGTGCTCTAGCCAACTTTATACTGTACCCTAGCTAATTTTGTCGGGTACCCTAGCCAACTTTACCCAGTTCCCTAGGCCATTTTACCTTGTATTGTAGCCGATTTCACATTACACTCTAGCCGACTTCATACTGTATTCTAGCTAATTTGTTTCGGGCAACCTAGCCAACTTCACTCAGTTCCCTAGCCCAGTTTACCTCGTACTGTAGTCGACTTTACCATCTGCCCTAGCCGACCCCATACTGTACCCTAGCTAATATTTTCGGGTAATCTAGTCAAATTTCGCCCGAACTTCAGCCAACTTCAAGGAGTACTCTAACCGACCTTATCCCGTATTACCCACGTATATACCCACTTTTCCTTTACGCTGGCTAACTTCACCCAGTACCCTAGCCAACTTTACCCAGAACCCTAGCCGTCCTCATATGGTACTGTAATCAGCTTTACCCCATATCCTAGCCGAATTTATATCGTAGCCTAGAAAACCTAAGGTCGTACCCCAACTATCCCATCTCGTACCCTAGCCGACTTTACCCGATACCCTAGATAACTTTACCCCTACTTTCGCCGACCTCATTCCGTACACTAGCTGATTTTACCCCTAATTTCGCCGACCTTATTCCGTATCCTAGTTGACTTTATCTCTAAGCTAGACAGCCTTCTCTGTACCCTAGCCAGCTTTACCCGGTACCCAAGTCGACTTTACCCCGTACCTTAGATGGCTTCACCTCTACCGCAGTCAACTTTCTCATCAACCTAGCCAACTTTACCCCGTACCTTAGACGACTTTACCCTGTACCCTGACCAACTTTAACAGGTGTCCTAGCCAACTTTACCCCGTACCTTAGACGACTTTACCCCGTACCTTAGCCGTCTTTACCCCGTACCCTGGCCGACCGCCTCTGCTACTCTAGCCAACTTTACCCTCTATCTAATCCGAAATTATCCTGTACATTAGACCACTTTACGCCTTATCCCAACCGACTTTACCCCTACTCTAGCCAACTTTACCCCAAACCTCAGCTGACTTTTCCCCGTACTCTAGCCGACATTATACCGTACCCTAGTTGACTTTACCCTATATCTTAGATGTCTTTACCCCGTACTCAAGTCAACTTTACCCCGTCCCCTGGTCAGCATTACCCTTCAACCTAACCGACTTTTTCCAGATAATTTCGAAATTTTAATCATGAAATAAAATTTGCTATTTTAAAGGTTTGCAATGTTCTGCACTCAAAAAGGGTATGAGTACCAAAGTTTGGCACTCAAAAAGGGTATTTCGAAGTTTTCAGAAGACTGTTGAATTTTCATCAAAAAAAAAATTTTTTTAATCAAGAGAGATGAATTTTTAATCCAAAATGACGAATTTTTTTTCGAAACTAGAAATTTTGAAGAAAACAGTTGATTTTTCGTCAAAAATGCATGACTTTTTAACAAAATAGTTGAATTTTCAACCAAATATTTCAATTTTCAATTAAACAGAATATTTAACAAAAAATAAGAAAGGGAAAAAGAGAAATTCTTTAAGAATGTGAAAAATGGGACTAGGGGACAGAGTATGAAGTCTGCGTTATACTCTTCAGTTAAACATATATTTAGGAATTTCCAAATTTGGAAAGAAATTTAAAAATATTTTCTTAATTTTTGAAAATCTTCCAAATTAAAAAAATTGTCTTGAAATCTTCCACATTTTTTTCGACATTTTTTAAAAACTCTTGAAATGTTTCAAAAAATTTTTAAATTAATTTATCAAAACAAAAAATAATTAAAGATTTTCCCATGAATTTTAAGGATTTTTTTTCTTCTCTTGAAACCTTTCGAAATTTGTAAAAAGCTTTTTCTTCGAAATATTGAAAATCTACATATTGTTTTGGATTTTTTTAAATCTTTTCCAATTTTAAATTATTTCAAATATTTCTTAAAATTCTAAACCTTTCCGAAATATCTTTTAAAATTATTCGAATTTTTCCTATAAATAAAAAAAAAATTTGCATGAATAAAAAAAATTGCTTTAAAATTTTGTACATTCTCATTCGAAATTTAAGGAAGGCATTTGGAATTTTTTGAAATATTTTTTTAATTATAGTTCATTTCTCGAAATAAAAAATTAGTCAAAATTTTTCCGTGAATCTTATGAATTTTTTATTCTTTTGAAATCATCGAAAATCTACATTTTGTTTGAAATTTCTTGAAATTTTCTCAAGATTAAAATTTGTTCAATCTTTCCAGAAGTTCTAAACCTTGAAAAAATATCTTTCAGAATTATTCAAATCTTTCCTATAAATAAAAAAAAAATTTGCATAATTAAAAAAAATTGCTTTAAAATTTTGTACATTGTCATTCGAAATTTAGGGAAGGCATTTGGAATGTTTTAAAATATTTTTTTAATTATAGTTCAATTCTCGAAATAAAAAATTAGTCAAAATTTTTCCGTGAATCTTATGAATTTTTTTTTAAATCATCAACAATCTACATTTTGCTTGAAATTTCTTGAAATATTCTCAAGATTCAGATTTTTTCAATCCTTCCAAAAGTTCTAAACCTTGCAAAAATATCTTTCAAATTATTCGAATTTTTCCTATGATTTAAAAAAAAATTGCATAAGAAAAAAAATGCTTCAAAAATTTGAACATGCTCATTCGAAATTTAAGGAAGGCATTTGAAAGGTTTTACAATATTTTTTAATCATCTCTAATTCATTTCTCGAAATAAAAAATAAATTAAAATTTTTTCATGAATCATATGAATTTGTTTTATTATTTTGAAATCGTCGAAACTGTAAATTTTGTTTGAAATTTCTTGAAATATTCTTGAGATGAACATTTTTTTTAATCTTTCGAAAACTTTCGAAACTTCTAAATATCTTTTGAAATAATTCGGTGTTCCTTAAATTTTGTTAAATCCTTCAAGCCTAAAAAGTCGTCTTCAAATCTTGCCGATTCATTTTTCGAAATCTTCAAAGCCTAATATTAATCTTTCAAAATAAAAACTTAATTAATTAACATTTTCCCAAAAATCTTATTTTCGGTACCGATAATTTTTTGTTATTACCAGAACCGATAATTTGGTTGCCGTTACGGACATAAATTTAATTAAGTGAATTACGATATTTGAGGTTAAAAAATAATTTAGAATATAAATTTGATCTTTTATCAATAATATTTGGAAAGATTTAGAAATACTGTTCAAAAATTGAAAATGTTTTTTGAGCTTTAATGATTTTTATTTGAAAAGAATAATTTTTTGTAAAATGCTAAAGCAACCTACAACTTTTCAAAAAATTTGAATTTTTAAATCTGATGGTTTTGATTGAAAATATGAATTTCTGATACAAAAAAACCCTGACAAAACCTGAAAACCTGAAAAACTTAAATTGTTGAAAAAAGTTGATTATTTGAAATCTAATAATTTTGTTATTAAAAATAACCATTTGCGGTGAAAAAACCTGACATAAACTAATATAATTGTAAATTGGGCATCTTGAGGATGATTTTTGAAAATACTAATTTCCAGTGAAAAAAAACAGGGTCTAAAATTTTTAGAAATTTAAAGACATAATAAAATTTTTTTAGTTCTCATTTCTAACGATAATTTGAAAATTTTTATTTAACCGAGTTCGAAATGTAAATCTTTAAAATTATAGAATTTTTAATTTAAAAATTGTGCAATCAAAAGATATGCAAGTTTTAAGATTCAAAATTGAAAATTATGTAATTTTGATGATTTACATTTGAAATTTCACTAATTTAGATCATTTAAAATTTAATAATCTTGAATTTTGATCCATAAAATTATAAAAAATATTATTCAAAAATTAAAATTTGAGCATGTTTATTAACACATCTTTAAAATCGAAGAATTAAAAAAGGCAAATTGTTAAAGATAAAAAATTTAAATTGTCAATTTTAAACATTTCTGAAATTTAAATTCTTTATCTTTAAAATTAAAGAGTTTCTAATTTTGGAAATTTAAAATTAAAAATGAAGCGAATTTAAGGTTTTACAACTAAAAATTCTATAATTTTGGTGATTTGCATTCAAAATTTCTTCAATTTTGGAAATTTAGAATTGAAAACTTGAATTTTAATTTTTTTAATCATCTAAATTAAACAATTTGTATTTATACATCTTGAAATTAAGAATTTTTGATTTTTTTAATTAAAAATTTAAAAAGCTGTGATTCTAATTCAATTCGACTTGGAAACCTAAGAAACATTCATACAAAATATCTTTATTGACCTGCAGTTCTGTAAATCTTGAGATAAAAACATTCCAACGTACAATAAAAATTAAATATTTTTTTTCGTGTTTTTTTCCACTCCGCACTTTTGAGTTGATTTAAAAAAATATAATAGTATTTTTCTTCCGTGAATTAAAATTCTTCAATAAATTCTCACATTTTAATAATTAAATTAAATTATTACAAATAATTAACACATGGAAATTTATGGATTAGTTCAATCAAAATTACTGATTTAATTTATAGAAAATAAATCTTCTTAGTTTAAAATTTATCTTTTTGGTTAAATTCGACTGTTTTTGATTTTAAATTTATAAGTTTTGTAGTTAAAATACCAACTATTACATTTTTCATTAAGAATTCATTTTTTTTCATTAAAAATTTAACTACTTGTTTGATAGTTGAAAAGCTTTATTAAAAATTAATTTTTAAGGTTCATCATTTGAGTTGAAAATTTATCTTTTTAGTTAAAAATCCAACTATTTATTAAAAATTTCTTGTATTTTGTAAAAAATTCGTCTATTTGATTTGAAAATCCAACATTTTTTATATTTATTTTTATGAGCTAAGAAATAGTTCTTGGTTAAAAATTCGAATCGTTGTTTTGGTTGAAAATTAATCTTTTTTCGTTGACAATTTAACTTTTTGGTTAAAAGCTTATCTTTTTGCATAAATTGAACTCTTTTTGATTTAAAATAAAAAAAATATATATTTATTTGAAAGATCAACTTTAACATTTTTTATCAAGAATTCAAGCTATTTGTTTAAAAATTTATTTATTGAAAAATTGAACTTGTTTGTTAGAAATTCACTTTTTTGGTTAAAGATTCGTCATTTTAGTCACAAATTTATCTCTTTGGTTAAAAATGTGACTATTGTGTCGAAAATTAATGTATTTTGTTAAAAATTATTCTCTTTCGGCAAAAAAAGTATCTTCTTCGTTGAAAATTAATCTTTTTTTGTTAAGGGCTGTTTTTTAAAACTATTTTTTCAAAAATTCGTCGTTTTTAATAAATCCAAATGCTTTTGGTTTTAAATAGAAATATTTTCTGATTGCAATATTAAATTACATTTTTTGTTCAGAATTCATATTTTTTATAGAAAATTTAACTACTTGGTTGGAAGCAGAACTACTCTGTTAAAAATTAATTTTTTCAGTTGAAGATTCATAATTTTATTGTAAAATTCATCTCTCTGTTTGCGAATGTTAATATTTAATGAAAAATTGATTTTATTTGATATAAAATTTTTTTTTTTTAGAAAATTCATCTATCAGGTTGAGAATTAAACAATTCAGGTTAAAATTAACTTTTTTATTGAAAAATCGTATTGTAGGGTTGAAAATTCAATTTCTTGAAAATTATATTTCCTTACCTTAAGAGAAATTAGCAAAAAATTGACCAGATGATAAATTCAACGTGGAAAACGCATTAGGTCATTCTCATAGTCACTTTGTGTTTTTTGACACTACAGTTTTTTAGATAGGCTTAACAATTATTTTGAATTTCTCAAAAAATCTTAAATAAAACTGCAAGTTTTTAAAGTTAAAAAAAAAATTATTCCTTAAATATTTGAAACCAGTGTTAATTTTTGAAACATTTTGATACTATATATATCTTGAATCTTTTTTCAATTGCTTTTATATTTATATATATAGATAAAGTTTTTATCACTCTGCTTATAAATAATTGAGATA
Organism: Andricus curvator; assembly: GCA_932195095.1. Taxonomy (NCBI): domain Eukaryota; kingdom Metazoa; phylum Arthropoda; class Insecta; order Hymenoptera; family Cynipidae; genus Andricus; species Andricus curvator. Next base: position 34,077 of record CAKNYM010049301.1, read on the forward strand.
AAAAATTATGGAATAAGAAGTTATTTGAGGGAGATAAATTTTGTGCAAAAATTTAATAACTTTAAATGGCTACCGTCATCCTCCCGGTTTCAGGTTGCTCCTCTGAAAGTAAAAAGTTTACTATTTCATTCCAGCATCCCTTTTAGGGAAACTGAAGGAACTCTGGCTCTATAAGAACACTTTTTTAAGTTTATTACTGCGTGGTTTCAACTTTTTTTTTTGCTAGTTCATAAATAAAAGTTTTATAAATTTAGAAAAAAAAATCGACATTATTCAAATTTGTAAATTCATTGCTAAACAGTAAAATTAAAAAAAATGTTACTGCCCATTTTAAGAATATTTCCTCAATTAGAGCACATTGTCTTTCGTGATTAAAAAAAAAATCCCTGCTTTCTTAATGACTTTTTAAAAAATCGACAAAAATAATTCAGTTCAGGGTCATCAAACGCAGACTTATGAGATCATGATATTTTGAGGAAAAAATTTGATATGATGTAATATCAAGATTATGAGATTTTTTGGAAGAAGAATGGAAAATTTGAGTTTTGAATTGACAATACAATTAAAGTTTTAATTAACAAAACTAATTTTCAACCAAACAAAAAGACAAATTATCGAAAAAACAGTTAAATTATCAACTAAAGAAATACAATTTTGAATTAAATAATAAATCTGATTAAACCAAAAAAATTAATTTGTTAAAGAAATATTTCAACTTTCAACGAAGGAGTAAGATTTTCGATCAAAAAGATGAATCTTTAAGAAGAAATTTAGTAGCTGATATTTCATCCAAAAGAGATTTTAAATTAAAAACAGTTGATATTCCATCCTAAAAATATTTTAATTTTGAATAAAAAACAGTTTAATTTAATTAAAAATATAAATTTTCAAACAGGAAAGATGGAATATTTGTCAAAAGAGATAAATTTTTATATATCTCAATCTGCCTCGAAATATTTCTAAACTTTTGAATAATATTTCGAAAGTAAAAAAATTTCCTTAAAATTTTCTAGATTTTGTTCGAAATTTTTAGAAATATTTCAAAATTTATAAAATCTTTCAAAACTTTGTTTAAAAATTAATTTTTTGAAATTAGTAATCATTTTAAATTTTCCCAGGAACCTTAAGATTTTTTTTCGCATTCCCCTGAAACCTTAAAATATTGGACTAGTTATCACGAATTTCGGGACGACGAGAAACTTTTAAATAAATAAAATGTCAACCAAAAAAAGAGGAATTCTTAACAAAAAATGTAATAGTTGATTAAATAATAATAATCCAAATTGTTAAATTTTCAAGTCAAAAAGGCGAATTTTCCACAAAATGTACGAAATTTCAAACAAAAAGTTGGATTTCAAATACAAAAAGATAATTTTTCAACTTTTAATCTTAAATTTAAAATAGTTGAATTTAACGAAAAATATAAATTTTCAACACAGAAAAATTAAATTTCTATCAAAAGTTTCCAGGAACCTTAAGAATTTTTTTTTCGTTCTCTTGAAGCCTTTCAACATTCCTAAAAATCTTATTTTTTTGAAATCTTACAAAATCTACATTTTGTTTGAAATTAAATAAAAATAATATTTCGAAATTTTTTCAACATTTCTGAATATCTTTAAAAATGGGTCGAGTTTTTTCTAAAATTTGTTGAGAAATCCTGCAAATTGCAAAAAATCGCCTTAAAATCTTCCAGTTTCTTATTTGATAATTTTGGAAATCTTTTCAATCTTTTCAAATATTCTCCTAAAATTATTAATTTAAAACAAAAAATCATTTTAAATTTTCCTAGAAATCTTAGGAAAATTAATTTATTCTCTGGCAATCTTTCAAAATTCTTAAAAATCTTCTAAACTTTTTGTTCAAAATATCCAAAAATCTAAACTTTGATTTTTTTAAATTTTTTCAAGCTCTATATTATTTTTGAATTTTCTTAAAGCTTCTAGATATCTTTTCAACTGACTCAAATTTTGTCTAGAACATTTTAATCTTGCGAAATTGCTAAATGTTTCTCTAAAATCTGAAGCATTCTTTTTGGAAATTTTAAGAAATCGTTTGAATTTTTTATGATCTTTTTTAATTTTCTCTTCAATTTTATTTTTCAAAATGAAAAATGATTTGAAATTTTTTAAGGATCCTTAAAAAAATTTTCTCGTTCTTTTACAACCTTGCAAAACTGTTAAAAAGCTTATATTTTCGAAACAGTAGAAAAATATATAGTTTGCTTGAAATTTTTTGAAATATTTTTCAAACTTCTAAAACTTTTGTATATCTTTCAAAATAATTTATTTCTCTTAAAATAATTAAAAATGCAACAAATTGTTTTTAAATTTTCCAGATTCCTTTTCGTCATATATTGGAATCTTCAAAACTTAAAATTAATCTTTTAATATAAAATCTAAATCATTTTAAATTTTTCCGAAAATTGTATTGCCTTTAGCGGTAATATTTCAGTTACCGGTACCGACAATTTTTTTACCGGTACCATATTTTCATTTTTCTCATGTCTTTGAAAGTGGGAAAAAGTTTTAAAATTATAGTGTCCTGGCAAAATGTTAAAAAGAGAATTATATCAAAATATTGAAAAATAATTAAGAAATAAAATGTTCTTTTTTATCAATAATGTTTAGAAACGTTTACAAATAAATATGCGAATTATACAGGGTGTCCAAAAAGTAACAAAACACCTAAATAATTTTGCAGGTAAAATATTTTTCAAAAAGGTCAAGGTCATTCTTGAAGTAACTTTTAACGAGGAATCCAGTGATGACCTTGAATTTGACCTTGAGCTTGACCTTCGAGGTTATTTCAAGATCAACTTTGTTTTTTCAAGTATGAACCCCTATTTTTGACAACGGCAATCGAAAGAGCGGGAAATTTTACGTCCAAACATGTGCTCAGGTCATGAGTCAAGGGTGACCTTGAACTTTGATTTTTTAAATTAAAAATTATTTTTTTGAACTTAAAGGTCAATTTCAAGGTCAAATTTAAGTTCACCACTAGAGTCCTCCTTAAAAGTTACTCCAAGAATGACCTCGACCTTTTTTTTAACCACCTGAGCCGAAGCAATACAGAATGGACCCGACCCATACCTGGGTCAATCCTAATAACCTTCAGCTGAAGTTCAAGGTCACCCTTGACCCATGACCTGAGTACATGCTTGGAAGTGAAATTTCCCGCTCTTTCGATTGCCGTTGTCAAAAATAGGGCTTCAGACTTAAAAAAAAAAAAAGTTGACCTTGAAATAACCTTGAAGGTCAAGCTTAAGATCAAACTCAAGGTCAACACTGGATTCCTCGTTGAAAGCTACTTCAAGAATGACCTTGACCTTTTTAAAAAATATTTTACCTGGAAAATGATTTAGCTGTTTCGTTACTTTTTGGACAGAAAGTTTGTTATGCTAATTAATAAATAAACAAATTTCGAGATCTCGTGAATACCTTTTTTGAAGGAAAGTATATACCAATCAGTAGGAATTCTCCCTTCTTGTAGAGTCAGAGAAGTCATTTCTTTGGATAAACTAAAACTTTATTCATCAGAAACCAACCGAGGAAAGAAATATAAATCATAATAAAAAAATAATTATAAAAAAATAATAATAAATAAAAATTTGACATAATTCGGTCAGATTATAAAGAAATTTTTCCGCCTTTGTAGGTAAATTCATGTAAACGAAAATAATTTACCTCCTTATTCCGGGGCGGAACTAAACAATTTTACGGTGTTTCATCTCGCTCTGAATGGTAGCGGCGGGCTTACTGTTGACTCGGTGGTAGTTTGTCTCTCGAGCCAAATAATAATTTGAATCCGAAACTCCGGTTTCTCCTCATGGGAGTCATTTTGAAACGACTCTTGGGCATCCGTGCTTCAGCCAGAACGCATCTATATTTTGTCGTTTAACCACAACGCCATAAGCTAGGTACACCGTATTAATTAGGAATGTGTTTTCAATGCGACAGAACGCCATTAATTTAATAACTGTCGTCACTAAGGTTCACCAAAACGATATATCAACTCTCACCATCAATAATCAGGAAACCAGGATGGTAAAACTTTCTTTGAAATTTTACGAAAAGGTACCATACCCTACCCTAAGTCGGAAAAATCTACCTGTAAATTATATTTTACTGAAAACACCAGTTCTCTTAAGATCACTGAAGTTAAGCATCATTGGGCGCAGTTGGTACTTGGATGGGTGACCGTTCAGGAATACTGCGTGCTGTTGGCCCGTCGTGGGTGTGGTGGGCCCACATTGGTAGTAAATATCCACCTAGAAACACTACCTGAATCGAGTAGTGAGGCAATGAACTTTCGAGTTTGAACTCCTTATCAATGTATGTATGTATAGTATTTAAAAATACCAACCCGTTCATATTCAGTCATACCCAAATTCAGAAAAAACCGACCTCTTAATTGTATATTCCACCCTATGTGCACTGTTAGAATAAAAACACTTCTTTACAGTTGGGTATACCCCAATTCGGAAAAATCTATATTTTAATTATATTTGAACCTATTTCCAGTGTTTGAAAATGAATATCTGTTTATTGCTAGTTATACCCCAATTCGTTTAAATCTACCTCTCAATGATATTTGATCCCATTTTCTGTAATTAAAAAAAAAAGACTCTTACAGCTAGGTCATACCTCTCAATTATATTTGATACCATCTCTGGCGAAAAAAATTTTTACAAGAAAGTACAGAATTTCTACAACTTTGATTTTTTGTTAAAATCTGTACTTTTTTGTAAAAGAATGTGCAGAATTTAACAACAAAATACAGTTAAACACAAATAGCTCATTTTTTTTCTTGTATTTTCTCTTAGAAAAGTAAAAAAATTAACAATAAAGTATAAATTTCTACAATTCAATAATTTGTATTAATTTTTGTATAACATTTTTTTTTATTTTGTTGTAAAAATCTTCAAGGTATTACAGAAAACTATAGGATTTTACATTTTTTTAATTTAGGTGTTTGACGTCATACAAACACTTTCAATTTTACGTATTGTAGAACATTATAAAAAAAATATAAATTTTTACAAACAATACTTCTAGAATCAGCATCAACATTTCGAATTGTACTTTACTGTGTATTTTTGTAAAATATGTAATATATAAGTATCTACAAGAAACTACAATTAAAAAAAAATAATACAATTTCACCAGGAATTTTTTCTCTTATAATAAATCACATTGAATTCTAGTTCTATCATTGAAAATTGAACAATAATTGATTTTACTGGACGATTCTGAATCTGTACAAAATTAAGCAAGTTACAGATTTTAACTTTAAAAATAGAAAATTTTCAATTTGAAAGCCTCAGTAGAATCCTATTCAAATATTGTTCCAATCTAACATATTACATTTTTAACAATTTAATTTGAAATTTTTTTAATTAACTATGACTTTTTTAAAAAATATTTAATTAACTAAACAATTTTAAACTGAACTATTTCAAATAGAAAGCCCTGAATCGTTAATATTTCAGAGTGTTAAATTTAAACTTTGAACATCACAATTTTAATTGTTCTTTTTAACAAATTTTTAATAAATGTAAGTGAAATTATTGAATTTTGATTCATAAATAACAATTGAACAATTTAAAAAAATTGAGTTAGTTTAAGAGATATTTACAAGCTTTGAGAAAATCCAAACTAAATTTAAAACTGGAGAATATTTTGAAAAATAAAAAACTGAATTTAGATTTCTGAAGGTTACGAAATAAAATTTTGAAGCTTTTCAAGGATCTTTAAACGTTTTGAGAAAATAAAAATAAATTCTCAATTTTGCTGGGAAAATTTAAAATGATTTTTTATTTTGAAAAACTAATTTTAAGATAATATTTGGCAAGATTTAAAACAAAGTTTTTAAATTAATGAATGACAATTGAACCATTATTAACGGGGAAAATCATCGAGCAAATTAAAAATATATTTAGAAGTTTTGAAAAGATTCCAAAATAATTTGAAACGTGTAAAGAATCCAAACCATTTAATACACAATGTAGATTTATGAACATTTTAAACACAAAATTTATAAGCTTTTTAAGTAATTTAAAATGTTTTAAATGAATAAAAGATTTGTATCAAAATTTCTAGAAAAACTGGGAATAATTTTGACAAAAAAGAATCTGGATGATTTAAGGTAGTTTTTTTACTTTTGTAGGCTTTTTAAAAAATTGTAGGAAAAATTCGACTTCCAAGATAATAATATTATTATTAGATTCCTGGAGATTTTTTGAATAATTTTTTTTAAACCAATTTTCAAGAGAATATTTAAAAAGACTTCAAAACAAATTTTAATGTATAAATTAATGTTTCTAGCTTAAAATTGCTTAAAATGATATAATTTTGAAAATTTATAAATTAAAAACTTCCATTTTATACGCGTAAATTATTAAGCGTTTGAATTAACATTTTTTTAAGCTTTAATTTTAAGAGTTTAAAATTCATAAGTCTTTAATTTAATTTTTTTAATTTTTTATCTTCAGTCAAAAAGTTGTTTTTTTTTCGACCTAGTATGACAGATATTGAGAATATTGCAATTAAATAATTTTAAATTACATATATGGTGTCCAATCGATTGTTATAAATTTGAAGAAAAAAAAACTTCAAAGGTAAGGTGTTTTGTTTTTTTAATAATGATTATTCATCATTATCTTTTAATATTCTACAATTCCTTTAAAATATTTGTCATCCTAGGTCGAAAAAGAACAACTTTTTGGTTAAAAAAATGTAAATTCCTGTAGATTCTTGTAGTTGTAATTTGTTTTGTAAATTCTTGTAGAAAATTAGAAATACAATAAAATACAACAATGTGCATAAAAATACAAAAAAGTAAAAAATTAGTCTCAATAATAGAAAAGAGTTGTACTTTCCTGTAATTTTCGTTGTAATTTATTGTATTTATTTATTAATTCCTATAAAAATAGTTTTCTGTAATTTTTTGTAAAAATTTTTCCACCAGGGATTTCTGATATTTCAAAAAAGGCCACACGTTTATAGTTCGTCCTACCTCAACTCGCCAAGATCTACCTCTCAATCATATTTGACCCTGTTTACAGTATCTGAAAAGAGCCACCTGTTTATAGTTACCCATATCCCAAATCAGCAAAATCTCCTTCTAAGTTATATTTAACCCCATTTTCAGTATTTAAAACGAACCACTTGTTTATAGTTTTACATACCCTAATTTAGAATAATCTACCTCTCAATTTTGTTTCATCCCATGGGCAGTATGTATAAAAATCACCCGTTTAAAGTTGGACACATACAAACTCGGGAAGATCTAGTTTTCAGTTATATTTGAACCTATTTGCAGTATTTTAATGAACTACCTGCTTATAGCCAGACATGCCCCAATTCGGTAACATCTACCTCTCAGTGACGTTTGATTCCGTTTTCCGTATTTAAACAGAAAACACTCTTTTACAGCTAGGCTATACCTCTCAATAAGTCGGATACCGTTTCTGGTATTTAAAAAAGTCACCAGTTTATATTTAGCCATACCCTAACTCAGAAAAAACTTCCTCTCCTTCATATTTGACCCTGTTTTAAGTATCTAAAAAGAGCCACCTGTTCGTAGTTACGCATACCGCAATTCGGAAAAATATAAGTCTAAATTATATTTGACCCCCTTTTCAGTATTTAAAGAGAACGACCCGTTTATAGTTTATCATACCCTAATTCAGAATAATATATCTCTTAATTATGTTTCACCCCATTTACAGTGTGTAGAAAAACCACCTGTTTAAAGTTGGACATCCACTAACTCGGAAAAATTTATCTTTCAATTATATTTGAACCCACTTTCAGTTATTACAAAGAACCACCGGTTTATAGCTAGACATACTTCAATTCGGAAAAACCTACAGCTCAATCAAATTTGACCCCATTTTCAGTTTCGAAAAAGAAACATCTGACTCCATTCCCACTATTTAAAAATAACCACCTGTTTATAGTTTACCATACCCTAAATCGGCGAAATCTACCTGTAAATTATATTTTACCCCATCTCCAGTATTAAAAAAGAACCACCTTTTTACAGTTGGAGATACCTCAATTTGGCAAATATAACCACCAGATTTGAGCTAGTCATGTCCGAATTCGGTAAAGTTTACCTCCTAATGATGTTTGATTCCATTTTCCCTATTTAAAAAAAAAACACTCTTTTACAGCTAGGCCATACCTCTCAATTATAGTTGATAACATTTCTGGTAGCTTAAAAAAGTCACCTGATTATGTTTAGCCATACCCCAATTCGGTAAAATCTACCTCTCAATGATATTTGATCCCCTTTTCCGTATTTAAAAAACACTCCTATACAGGTTAGGCCATACCTCCCAATTATATTTGATACCATTTCTGGTATTTTAAAAAGCCACTCGTTAATAGTTGGCCATACCCCAATTCGGAAAAATCTACCCCCTAATTATATTTGACCCTATTTTTAGTTTCGAAAAAGAACGATCTGTTTATAGTTAGCTGTACCTCAATTCGGCGAAATCTACCTCTCAATTGTATTTGACCCCATTTTTAGTTTCGAAAAAAAAATCATGTTTCATACTCCAAGTCAACAAAATGTATCTCTCAATTATATTCGACCCCATGTCCACTATTTAAAAAGAATCACCTGTTGATAGTTAACCATACCCCAGTTCGGCAAAAGTTACCTGCCAATTGTATTCGAACCTATTTCCAGTAATTAAAAAGGATCACCTGCTTATAACTAGCCATGCCCCAATTCAGTCAAATTTACCTCTCAATGATGTTTGGTTTCGATTTTCCGTATTTAAAAAAACACTCGTTTACAGCAAGGCTATACTTCTCAATTATATTTGATACCATGTCTGGTATTTTAAAAAAGCAACCTGTTTATAGTTAGCCATACCCCAACTCGGAAAATACTACCTCTTAATTATATTTGACCCTGTTTTCAGTATTTAAAAAGAGTAACCTGTTTATAGTTCCCCATACCCCAATTCGGAAAAATCTACTTATAAATTATATTTGACCCCGTTTTCAGTATTTAAAAAGAACGACCCGTTTATAGTTTGATATACCCTAATTCGGAATAATCTAACTCTCAATTATGTTTCACTCCATGTACAGTATGGAAAAAACCACCGTTTAAATTTGGCCATACCTCAACTCGGAAAAAACTACCTCCCAATATTTGACTTCATTTTCAATATCATAAAAGAACTATCTGTTTACAGTTAAACATTCCCCAACTCCGCAAAATCTACCTTTCAAGTATATTCAAACCTATTTCCAGTGTTGAAAAAAAAACACCTGTTTATAGCTATTCATGCCCCAATTCGGAAAAAAAACTACCTCTCAATATTTGACTTCATTTTCGATATCATAAAAGAACCACATGTTTATAGTTAACTATACCCCAGTTCGGCAAAATCTACCTCTTAATTATATTTTACCCTATTTTTAGTATCTAAAAAGAGCCACCTGTTTATAGTTGCCCATATCCCAATTCGGAAAAATTCCTATTAATTATATTTGTCCCTGTTTTAAGTATTTAAAAAGAGCCACCTGTTAATAGTTACTTATACCCCAATTCGGAAAAATCGACTTCTCAATTATATTTGACCCCATTTTCAGTATTTAAAAAGAAGCACGTGTTTAAAGTTTGCCATACCCGAATTCGGAATAATCTACCTCTCAATTATGTTTTACCTCATTTATAGTATTAAAAATAAACACCTGTTTATAGTGACTTATGCATTATCTCGGGAAAATCTACCTTTCAATTATAGTTCACCTAATTTCAGTATTTAAAAAGACACTTTATTAAATTTCAGACCAAAATCATAAATCGTAAAAAATATTACTTTCCCTAACTGATGCAATTTTTTTAATGAAACTGAAAGGTACAAAAAAAATGGTTAAGAAAATCGAATATTCCAGTAACTCTGGGTTAGAAAACATGCAAGAATCCGCAATAATTGCCCAAAATGGCTATTGATCAAATAATTGGATTGAATTAATTCATCCTATGATTGATTTGATAACACTGATTGATTTTCTTTAATAAATGAAAAATTTCAAATTTTATTTGTTTATTATATAATGTATATATCTATTTGCATTTGAATTTAGTAGTTTCAATTTAGGAATTTCTGATTGTTTGACACATCTATGTTGATACTAGAACTTTATACAAAGCGTCAAAGCTCAAAGCGCAAGATGAGACAAGAATCGAATGTTGGGATCTTCCGGTCAAGGAATCGAGTAATCACTTCCTTGACTTCTCTAACCACACTGTCACGCTTGAATGAACAGTACATGTTCTTCAAATATTCGCATTGACACCTTCAGTGAAACTTAATGTTGCGAGTGAGTTCAATTCTGTAAATTTGAAATGTTCACCAGAATCGAAATCGTAAAATTACTTCCAAATTTGTTAAATAGTATATTATGCATAATTTTAAAAGTTTTTTGTAACATCTTTCTCTAAAAATTAGGCCAATTTGGAAGCCAATTTTTTTCTTTTGGACGGTAAAACTCAAAAAGTATTCAGTTTTCAAACTCAGAGTGCTAACTTCATGCTGCGGAACAAATTTTAATTTTTTTCAAACATTTTTTCACCAATCCTTTGGATGTCGTTTGGATGTCGATAATCGCGAGCTGCGCCTTCTCAAGTGGTAGTGACCTTCTTTGGTCAGCCGTGTCCTTAAATATAGTATGATGTGTCACCGCAAAAACTGTGGTACCGAAACTTTCCAAAAATTTTAAAAAATTTTGGATTATCTAAATTTCCGTATATTTTCAAAATTTTCAAAATTTCTAAAATGTTCAATTTTCTCAAATTTCCCAAGTTTCATAAAATTTTTAAAATTTTCTAAAATTTGTGAAATTTTCTAAAATTTGTGAAATTTTCTAAAATTTGTAAAATTCTCTAAAATTTTTAAAATATTCAACATTTTCAAACTTTCTAATATTTCTGAATTTTATTAAATGTTTAAAATTTCTAAAATCATTTAAATTGCTGAAATTAATGTTCAAAATTTCTAACGTTATAATTTTCTAAAATTTTCTATACTTTCTAAAATTTCTAGAATTTTCCAAATTTTTTAAATGATCAAAATTTCTACAATTTCTAAAATTTTCAAAATTTACAATATTGTCAACATTTCTGAAATTATAAAATCATCTCAAAGTTTCAAAATTTTCAAAATTTCTAAGATGTTCAAAATTTCTAAAATGTTCCAAATTTCTGAAATTATAAAAATTATCAAAATTTGTGAAATTTTCTAAAATTTTCAAACTTACCAAACTTTCTAATATTTTTGAATTTTATTAAATGTTAAAAATTAATAAAACCGTTTAAATTTCTGAAAATCATGTTCAAAATTTCTAAATTTCTAACGTTATAATTTTCTAAACTTTTCTATAATTTGTAAAATTATCAAAATTTCTAGAATTTTCCAAATTTTTTAAATTATCAAAATTTCTACAATTTCTAAAGTGTTCCAAGCTTACAATATTGTCAACATTTCTAAAATTATAGAATCATCTCAAAGTTTCAAAATTGTCGATATTTACCAAAATTTCTAAATTTCCAAAATGTCTAAAATTTTAAAAAATTAGTAAAATGATCAAAATGTCGAAACTGTTAAAAATTTCTAAAATTATAAACACTTCTCAAATTTCCAAAATGTATAAAATTACCAAAGTTTCTAAAAAACATAAATTAAAAAAAAAAAAAATTTTTAATTTTCAGTTAGAAAAATAATAATAATAAATTTTTAACAAAAAATAGAATAGTTTGATTTTCAGTCAGATAAATAGGGTTTCAAGCAAGTAAAATAAAATTTCAACGAAATAGTTGAATTTTCCACCAAACAAATAATTTTTCTACCAATAAGATTAAATTTCTATAAAAAAAATCGCGATAAAGATTTAGTTAAATTTTTAGGTAAAAAAATTAATTTTCAATCAAAAAAAATTATTTTCAACCAAATAAATCAAATTTCAACCAAAAAGATTAATTTTCTACCAAAAAAGAAACATTTTTAACAAAATACATAAGTTTTTAACCAATCATTTAAATTTAGGATGAAATTTTCAACCTAATAGTTGAATTTTCAACCAAAAAGACTAATTTTTTTATCACTAAAAGACAAATTTGCAACGGAATGAATGAATTTTAAACTAGAAAATATAAATTTTCATCAAAGGATAGAAGTTAGAGAAATAAGTTTTTAAGCAAAAAAAAAAAAAATTTGTATGAAATAGTTCAATTTTTAACCAAACAACCGAATTTTCTACCAAAAAAGATTGAATGTCTATAAAAGAAAAAAAATCGACAGAAAATTGAGTTGAATTTTTAGTTAAACAAATGAATTTTGAATACGAAAAAAAGACAAATTTTCAACAAAATAGATCAATTTCCAACTAGAAAAGATAAATTATCAACAAACAATAGAATAGTTTCATTTTTAGATAGAGAAATAAGTTTTTAAGCAAATAACTTAAATTTTCATAGAAATATTTACATTTTCAAAAAAACAAATGAATTTTCTACCGAAAAGATTAATTTTCAATGAAAAAAGAACTAATTTTCAACCAAAAGTTACAGAAAACGTCCGAAATCATGCATTTGTTATAAAAAAAATATTGTATACAGCAAGGGTGAGAGTACTTTTCATAGATGTAATAAAAGAACAGATCATATTTTTCCTACACAAAATATTTTCTACACAAAATATTTGCGACACAGAATTTAATACTGTTATATTTTTCCTACACAAAATTTTTTCTAGGCAGAATATTTCCTACACAGAATTTAAAATTGTATAATAATTCTATTTGTTTTCCTACACAAAATATTTTCTACACAGAGTTAATTATTGTTTAACACTATAATATTTTTCCTACACAAAATATTGTCTGCACATAATATATCCTACACAGAAATAAATAGTAAGTATTTTATCCTGAAAATATTTGAAAAATATTGTACAAAAATTTATTCTGTCCAATATTTTTTCTACATAAAATATTTTCTACACAGAATATGTTTCACGCTTAATATTTTTGTGTAAAATATGCCTCTGTTGAATATCTTCACTCAGAATAATTGTTATCTAGCAGCAACAATATTTAAAGTAAAATTATAATCATATTATTTTGTGTAGGATCTACATAAAAATATTTTCATAATAAAATATTAATATTTAATTCTGTGTAGAATATACATACTCTGTGTAGAAAATATTTTGTGTAGGAAAAATATTGGACAGAATAACTTTTGTACAATATGTTAAAAATATTTTCAGGATAAAACAATTACTATTTATTTCTGTGCAGGAAATATTCTGTATAGAAAATCTTTTGTGTAGAAAAAATATAACAGTATTCAATTCTGTGTAGGAAATATTTTGTGTAGAAAATATTTTGTTTAGGAACAATATAACAGTACTAAACAATATTAAATTCTATGTAGGAAATATTCGGTGTAGAAAATATTTGGTGTAGGAAATATTCTGTGTAGAAAATATTTTGTATATGAAAAATATTGGACAGAATAACTTTTGTACAATATTTTAAAAATATTTTCAGGATAAAATAATTACTTTTTATTTCTCTGTAGGAAATATTCTGTGTAGAAAATCTTTTGTGTGGAAAAAATTTAAAACAGGATTCAATTCTGTATAGGAAATATTATGTGTAGAAAATATTTTGTGTAGGAGCAATATAACAGTATTAAACAATATTAAATTCTGTGTAGGAAATATTCGGTGTAGAATATATTTTGTGTAGGAAATATTCTGTGTAGAAAATATTTTGTGCAGGAAATATTCTGTGTAGAAAATATTTTGTGCAGGAAATATTCTGTGTAGAAAATATTTTGTGTGAGAAAAAAAATAAAATTATTGAACAATATTAAATTATGTGTAGGAAATATTCTGTGTCGGGAAAATATAACAGTATTATATTCTGTATAGGAAATATTTTTTGTAGAATAAATTTTTGTGGAAACAGCGTTTTCCCTTTAGTGAATAGTGCAAATATCGCTACTTGAATAATCCAAAAGAATCATAATAAAAACAGGAAATAATTTTTAAAACCCTAAAGAAAAAACCTCTCAAACCTGAAGAAATATTTTTGAATAAATATCTAAAATAATTTTTTTTTCAGCAATAACTGAGCAGCCGATGTTTGCCGAGCCAATACCAAATGTCACGGTACCTCTCGGAAGGGACGTCAGTCTACCGTGTGTGATCGAGAACTTAGGAACACATAAGGTGGGTAAAATACACAGAAGTGAGTTTGTTAACATTTTAAAAATTATTTTTCTAGCTGAACATTTAACTATTCCATTTTTGGTTGAACAATTATATTCTGCACTTGAAAATTCATGTAATTTATTAAAAAATAATCTTTTTTTGGTAGAAAATTGATCTTTTTGGTTCAAAATTAGTTTTTTTCAAATTTGAAGTCAAATTTTTACTGAAAATCTAACTATAGCATGTTTTTATGAACATTAATCTTCTTCAGTTGAAAATTTAGCTATTTGTTTGAAAATTGCTTTATTTTTGAAGCTTTGTCTTTTGTGGTAGAATAATAATCATCTTGGTGACTAATTCACATTTCTGGTTAAAAATTCAACTACTAGGTTCAAAATTCCATTAAAAATTAAAATATTTGGTTCAAAATTCATGTATTTTGTTAAATATGTTTTTTTTTGTAGAAAATTAGTTTTTTTATTGAAAATTAATTTTTCTTCGGTTGAAAATTTGACTATATTGTTGAAAAATTATTTTATTTGCTTAGAAACTTATTAATCTAACTGAAAATTGAACTATTCTATTTTTTGTTGAAAATTGATCTTTTTCATTGAAAATTAATTTTTTTTGACTATTCCATTTTTCGTCAAAATTTTTTTCTAGACATTTAGTCTTTTTGGTTGAATATTAATCTTATTGGTTGGAAATTTAACTATTTCGTTGAAAATTTGTTTTATTTGTTTAAAAAAATTGTTTCTCTAGCCTAAAATTAAACTATTCTATTTTTTGTTGAAAATTTTTTTTTTAGTTGAAAATTCATCTATTTTGTAGAAAATTTGTCTTTTCTTGGTAGCAATATATTAAAAATTAAAATATTTGGTTCAAAATTCACGTATTTTGTAAAAAAAAATTCTTTTATGGTCGAAAATTAATTCTTTTGGTTGAAATTTCATTTCTTTGGTTGAAAATTAGTTTTTTATTGGAAATGATTTTTTTTTTTAAATAAAAATTTAACTATGCAATTTTTCGTCGAAATTCTTTTTTTATGAACATTTAATCTTTTTAGTCAAAAAGTCATCTGTTTGGTTGAAAATATAACTATTTTATTGAAAATTTATTTTATTTGGTTGAAAACTTATTACTCTAACTTAAAATTTAACTGTCCTAATTTCAGTTATAAATTTATCTTCTTTTAGTTGAAAATTCATCTATTTTGTTGTAATTTTTTTTGATAGCAATATAACCTTTTTGGTTGAAACTTGAACTATTTGATTAAAAATTTAATTTTTTTCATGGAAAATGATTCATTTTAGTTAAAAGTTTATTTCTTTGGTTAAAAATTTAACAAATATTGTTGACATTTCGTTTTTTTTTTACAATTAATGTTTCATTAAAAATGTAGCAATTTCATTTTTTCTAGAAAATTAATCTTTTCCAGTTACAAATTCAACTATTTGGTTAAAAATTCATGTAATTTATTAAAAAATAATCCTTTTGGGTAGAAAATTTGATCTTTTTGATTAAAAATGAGTTTTTTTCAAATTGAAAATCAAATTTTTATCTGAAAATTTAGCTATATCATGTTTTTTTGAACATTAATCTTCTTCAGTGGAAAATTTAACTATTTGTTTGAAAATTTCTGTATTTTTTTAAGCTTTTGTGGTAGAATATTAATCATCTTGGTGACTAATTGACATTTTTGGTTGAAAATTCAACTATTAGGTTCAAAATTCCATTGAAAATTAAAATACTTGTTTGAAAATTCATGTATTTTGTTGAATGTTATTCTTTTTTGGTAGAAAATTAGTTTCTTTATTGAAAATCAATTTTTCTTTGGTTGAAAATTAGTGTTTTCATTGAAAATCAATTTTTTGAACTAAAAATTTAACTAAATTTTTTGTCGACATTTTTTTGATAGACATTTCATCTTTCTGATAGAAAATTTATTTATTTGGCTGAAAATGTAACTATTTTGTTGAAAATTTATTTTATTTGCTTAAAAACTTATTAATCTAACTGAAAATTAAACTATTCTATTTTTTGTTGAAAATTGATCGTTTTATTCGAAAATTCATCTATTTTGTTCCAAAATTATCTTCTTTGGTCGAAAATTAACCTTTTTGGTTCAAAATTCTATTTAAAATTAAAATATTTGGTTGCAAATTCATATTTTTTCTTAAAAACTATTCTTTTTTTGGTAGAAAATTAGTTTCTTTTTTGAAAATTAATTTTTGTTAACTAAAAGTTTAACTATTCCATTTTTCGTCGACTTTTTTTTATAGAAATTTAGTCTTTTTGGTTGGAAATCCATCTGTTTGGTTGAAAATTTAACTGTTCCGTTAAAAATTCATTTTATTTGGTTAGAAAACTTATTTCTCTAAATTAAAATTAAACTATTCTATTTTTTATTGATAATTTATCTTTTTTAGTTGAAAATTCATCTATTTTGTAGAAAGTTTGTCTTTTTTTGGTAGCGATATAAGCTTTTTGGTTGAAAATTCAATTATTAGGTTCAACATTCCATTAAAAATCAAAATATTTGGTTTAAAATTGACGTATTTTGTAAAAAATTATTCTTTTTTGCTCGAAAATTAATTTTTTTGATTGAAAAGTCATTTATTTGGTTGAAAATTAGTGTTCCATTAGAAATTTATTTTTTTTAACTAAAAATTTAACTATGCAATTTTTCGTCGAAATTTTCTTTTTTTATGGACATTTAATCTTTTTAGTCAAAAATTCATCTGTTTGGTGGAAAATTTAACTATTTCATTGAAATTATTTTTATTTGGTTAAAAAACTTATTTCTCTAACTTAAAATTAAACTATTGTATTTTTTGTTGAAAATTTATCTTTTCCAGTTAAAAATTCACTTATTTTGTTGAAAACTAGTATTTTTTAGTCGAAAATTCAATTACTTTTGTAGAAAAGGCATATTTTTGGGTTGTAAATTCAACTTTTTTTTTCAAAAATTCGTCTTTATGACTTAGAAACTCAACATTTTGAATGAGATTTTTTTTCTGAATTGACTGGAAAATCTCTTGGTTGAAAATTCAACTCTTCTGTTGAAAATTTGTATTTTTTGGTTAAATTTAACAGTTTTTTATTGAAAATTAAAAAAAGACATATGGAAATATCAACTATTACACTTTTTGTTGAAAATTAATTTTTTGTTTATCAAAGATTCACCAGTTTGGTGCAAAATTTGACTATTTTGTTGCAGATTCTCTTTTTCTTGGTTGAAAGTTAATTATTTCAACTGGAAATGTAATAAAACATTTTACTTTTATTCAAGCCTTATTGAAGTAGCTAATAATGTTTCCGTATGGAAAAATTTATTCGAAGAACCATCTTTTTCAAAAATAACTGACATGGTACTAATAAGGTATGTAATAATTTTCTTATTGATTTAAATTGTTAATATGAAAATTATTTTATTTTTGTTGTATAATTCTGCCTATTTGTGAAATAAAAAAAATCATTAAGGGAAGTTGAAAAGAGATAATTAAATATCATTTTACAGTTTGGAAATGTAACAAAATCAAAAAACCAATTTAACTTAAAACATTAAACCTTTCAAGGAAAAGGGATAGTATTCCATGTTTCATCCGGATAAAATCTTCTCACTTTCGAAAAGGAACAATGGGAATTTTATTTTCTGGATGAAAATTGAAAACCGAGGAAAGAATTGAACGAAACAGTAAATTTAAAGGAAGCTGCATTAGTTATGCATTAGTTAGTGCAAGCTACATTTTCATTTCGTGGAAATTTTTATTTAAGGATGTTAATTAGTTATCTCAAGCTCAAACATTAGTATTGTTGAAAATTGTTTATAAAATTAAGGAAAATATTTTTATACTTAATCAAAACTTCAAAAGCGGGCTCATAGTGAACTACAAAAAAATATTTCAGGTTGGAATTGTTTATTTAACAATAATTATTTCTAGTTTTATGTTTTTGATTTCTCTTCAGGTAAAATATACCATTCTGATTTGATCCTAATTTTGTAGCGCTCATTTTATTCCTTGAAGGATTCTCTACCAAACTCTTCGGTACGTTTTTATAAAAAAATTTGTTTAATCATTAGAAAATTGTTATTTTCTCAACAATATTTTTCTTAAATAAAATTCTTTGAATAAAGAAGTACCGAAGATATTTGTGGAGAATCATTCAAGGAATAAAACGAACCCTACAACAACTTTCACCTAAAGAGAAAACAAAAATATGAAATTCTAATTGACTATTGTTAAATAAACAATTTTACCTTGAATATTTTTTGTTAAGTTTGACTTCAG
Organism: Andricus curvator; assembly: GCA_932195095.1. Classification (NCBI taxonomy): domain Eukaryota; kingdom Metazoa; phylum Arthropoda; class Insecta; order Hymenoptera; family Cynipidae; genus Andricus; species Andricus curvator. Next base: position 52,617 of record CAKNYM010049301.1, read on the forward strand.
TTGTCTTTTGAAGATAGCTGTAATTATATTAATAGGAATCTTTTACTCGATTTTATAAATATTTTCAACATTGCTTATTTTTAAACTTGACATAAGTATTGAACATCTTTAAATAGTTAATACTAAACTGTAATCTTTTACTGTATCATTAGTATTAGTTATAATATTTTTGATTTTTATGTTATTATTGAAGTAAATTTTAAATAATCACAAATTTCGAAAACACATTAGTTCGTTTTAAGACCATGATCTTCATAATATTTTCTGCCTCCTGTTAACTTTCCTTTCTTTGAGTAGTGAATCTTCAAAATCTTGAGTTTTTTGAACATCTTAAGAAACCCTCTAACGTTTTTTCATTCTATACTTTTTTCCCCCTTTCTGGCTTTTAGTCCCAACAATCAAATTTTCATTTCTCATATTAGGGTATCTTATACCCTATTTTCCATAAAAATCTACAAATTTCTTAGAGACGTTTTCCTCTAAAGTTCCCATAGCAGTGGAATGTGCAAATTTCAAATTGGCGTTTTTGGAAATTTTTTTTCTGAGAAATGACTTTTAGAATCAACTTTGTAAGTTTTGGCTACATAAATGTGATTCCCATGGACTTTAGTTTGTCTTTAGAAGGTCAAAGCTTTCTTTTGTTTTTGAAAGTTTAAAGAATAATTATTGCTGCAATGTGTAGAAACAAGGAGCTGCATTTTATTTTTCTTATAAGTATATCTAATTACATAAAGTAAATTTTATGAAAAGGAATTTGGTAAATGATATACAACATTTGGTACACAACTTATAAAATTCGAATGTCAGTGAGTAATCCCACAAACACAATCTTCACCAATGCTTTGAACAAACAAGAACAAACAACAATAATAAAACAGGTTCAGATGTAATGAGAATCAACGAGTGTAAATTCAACAGAGAATTTCTGTATGGATTAAATAGTTCAAAATGTGAAAATTACGTTTTTTATCAGTATACATCCGTATTGTACAACTACAGCCTTCAAAAACAAAAGCGACCTTCCAACGGTCTTGAGACCCACTAAAGATCAAATAAATAGACTAGACAATAGCAATATTTTTGTGCCGTTACGTTGACGATGCTTTTGTCATCTGCAGACATGGACTAGATGAACTAGACAAGTTTTCCGATTTCATGAATCGATTCCACCTTAAGATACAATTCACCATGGAAATTGAACAAAACGCAAAATGGCCTTTCTTGGACGTGCCAGTTTACAAAAGATCTGATAACACATTAGGACATAAAGTTAACAGAAAAATTCACTCATACAAATAGATACCAACATGCCTTTTCCCACCACCACCCATCTCAAAACCAATCGGTCATCAACTCACTTGCATGCAGAGCTGTCTCCATAACAAATAAAGATAACTTACAAAAGGAATTACAAAACGTTAAACAAATCCTAATACGTGATGATTACACAAAAAAAAATTGATAAAGCCATAAGAAAATACACTCAAAACAATAAGTCAACACAACCTACTAAAGAAAGAGAGAGAAAAATGACCACCAGCCTACCCTACATTAAATATATCACAGAACAAATAGGAAGAATTCTCAACAAACACAACATGCAAACCATATTTGAACCACCTGCGAAAATAGGACAACTTCTGAACAACCCTAAAGATAAAAAGGCACCTCTCAGTAATCCGGGAGTATATCAAATCCCTTGCTCTTGTGGCAAAGTCTATACTGTAGAAACCGGGAGCGCGGTGAGCCAACGTGTAAAGGAACATGAGACTGAAGTCAGGCTAAAATATTTCACGCGATCAGCACTAGCTGATCATCTTATCGAAACAGGACATGGTATTTTATTTGACTAAACGACTTTTATTGCAAAAATATACAATATTTTTTCAAGAAAAGATAGAGAGGCAATTAAAATCTTAAAACACCCTAATAACATCAATAGGGACAGTGGATATAATTAGTGATTCACGCCGATACGAGAAATTCAACTGTTTCGCTCGATGTTATTTATCAGCCCCTTTTTTTCAAACGATCATCTCGTGTATTCATTTGTTAAATTTCGAATCGTATTGTCTCATTTTTCAAGCTAAATTGAACGAGGTCCTCGAAAATGATCGAGAAACGTCACTTGTGACAGCTTTTTAGTGACAGAGCTCTGCTGCCAAAGATGATTTGAATTTAACGTTTAGTTTAACGTTAAATCGGTTTTTCTTGAACTTTTAATTTAATTTAACGATTTAGCACAATCTGGAGAAGGATGGCAGAAGATACAAGCTATTCAGGAAAAGGAAAATCTACGAGGTAGATACTAAATTTAAGATAATAAACAATAATAAAAAGTAATACAAACACTAATAATAATAAAACCTTGGTAAAATCTAAAATAAGGAACTTATATAAAAAATAAAAATTATCATTTGAAATTCATTTACGATATATTTGAATATATTATAGAATTTAATCTTCTTAATGATGAACTGATGATAGGTCAATAGTCGTCTGAATCGAAATCAGTGACAAAAAGAAGGAGGAAGGAAGTTCTAAAATGTATTTTTGAATACGAATACATGGATAAGAAGGAGAAGTTCGCGATATGTAAGGCTTGCTCTGCACAAAATTTGGAAATTATAATAAAAATGACGGATGGAAATACAACTGGAACTACCCAACATTTAAAAAAAATTCCATTACGAGGAATACAAGAAAGCCTTTCCTGATAGTATAGACCAGCAGCCAAAAGAAGTATTATTGATTAGCATTTAAACATAATTTAATTCAAATTTTACATTTTATCATTTTTAGCAAGAAATTCAATAATTTTAAAATAAATTTTAAATAATTTTTCAATTCCAATAAATTTTAAACAAATTTATATTTTTAAAAGAAATGAGAAGACAAAAAATTAATTTTTACTCTTTTTGAAGCCTATTTTAATGGAAATATGATTTTCAGCCTGAATAAAATACAAAATCCTTTCCCCTTTTTTATTCAAGATTAGTGACGGAAATATATGACTGATTTTTCCAAGAATCTTACAAATCTTTACTTTCAATAAAATAAATCTTTTTTTTTACAGAAAAAGTAGTAAACAACTTCCTACATTATTTTTATTTTCATACAGTAAATCGAAGATTAATATTATTATTATGAAACAAAGTATATTCAGTCTCTTAAGATGAAAAATAATACGTTTTTTTAAATTTGAAAACAAAATAAAATGACATTCAGACCGAATTCATTCCAAATCGGGAAGGCTGTAAAGCGTGCATGCTGAAGTCACGAAATCGTTTCAGGACATAATATTTTGTTGTGCCACTTGAAAAATTATAAAAAAAAGTTTCTTAGAACTTTTCTCTATCTTGCCTCTTTTTTAAATTTTTCGCTAAAGTATTAATAAAGTCGGCTATTATTGTATTTTTCTTAATTAAATTAAAATGAAACAATCAAGGCAACTTAATTGTTTATTTTGATATAATTTTATTTTATTTATTTTAATTTGATGGGCTATAATTGTATTTTTCTTTATCAAATTGGAACAACTGAAACAATTATATTTTCCAATATTTTGTTAAAAAATGTAATGTGTAAATCTATATGTTGAAAAAATTTGGTTTACGAAGTATTAGAAAATTGTATTGTTACAAAAAAGACAGTTATAACCGACTTTATTGAATTTTTAGCGAACATTTCAAGAAAAAGACGCAAGATAAGAAAATTGTTTGCAAACTGTTTTTTACAAATTTTCAAGTGGAACACCTTCGCTCTTTTGACTTTTTCAAACATTCTCGTTATTGAAGAAATGGGAATTTTTATTTTTCATTAAAATAAACTCAATTTTATCTTCTCTAAGATGCGGGCACAAGATAAACGGTTTTTCGATAATTGTACCCTATTAATACCAACTTAGAAAAAAAAACGATGGCCTTGTTCAGGAAATTAAGATTGAAGAGTTTCAGAAAAACCGCAACGAAAAAATTTTGTTTTTAAAATGTGTCACCATCTTCAAAAGTTTTAATATGCAGAACTTAGTCAAACAAAAATTTCATAGCCATAGCCTGTCCAGTTTAAAATAAATTCGGTCTTTATTAAAATTAGAAAATTTGGTTTGTTTAAAAATATAAATATACCTGAAAAGTGTAATTTCTCTGCTCAATTTCTGATATAATAATTTTATATCAAATATACTTAAACCTTTGATATTTTATTAGAAATTTCACCAAAACATCTTTAATCGTATTGTGGTGGAATGGGCATGGAGAAAATATCTGCCAATAAGTTTCTTTGATGATGAAGTAACCCAAGAATTTTTCGCCTATTTGAACAAAAATGCGAATCTTCCGCAAAAAAATGCCCTGAGATCAAGGATTTTCTCAACTTTCAAGAATATGCAAGAAGCCTTAATCAAAAAGCTACAAAAAAATGTATCAAAGGTATCTTTTATATAGAAACTATAAATTCTAAAAAATACCAAACTTCAAAGTCTTTTGAGATTTTCTTAATTTAAAGAAGAATATGATAAAGTTCCTTCAGTCTATTAGTCTGATATATTTCATGAAACAAAATTGTATATTTTTTGGATATTGCTCAGGTATGAAAGTCAAAGTTAGCTTTAGCCTTGAAAAAAGACCTTTCTACATCTATCAACTCATTTTCTACTTATATTCATTTAAATATAGCAATATTAAAAATTTTGAAGTCGAGCTTCTCGGTTGTTCGGTTAGATCGATCGATTTGACGAGAAGTTCGTTTTAATGAGACGATCTGAGCTGACAGCTCGATTGTCAAGGCGATAAACAAAAATATTTTCGGTCGTTTCTCGGATCGTGACGGTCCAATGAATCACTAGATATAATGCCAATCCGATTTGGCTTTCCATCCACCCTGGTTTGAAAAAAAAGACTTTATTGGCCAATCTATTTCGTCGGCAAGATTCGTAGTTTTTCACACCATGGAAATCCGGAACACTTCCTTTCATTATAGTGAATCATCGTGAAAGCTTTTAATCCATTCATAGCAATATTGTTCTCATTATATTTTAACTTTATTTGAGACTAAACAATTGTGTGATTGATGTTGTTAAAAGTGTCAGTGAAGATCGCGTTTATGGGATTACTCACTGACTTGTATCTCTGAACTTACCTCACCTTCTGTAGCAGAGTGAAACATCTAATATTTTATACCAAATATTCCATTTGTATTCTTTAAATTATTAAGTACATATCTGGCACGAAGTAGGGTCCCTATCTGCAGCCAAAACGTTTGCCAAAGTTTTCATAAAACTGACTTCAGATAATTATTTGTATAAGACCCTAATGCTAATACAAAAATTTTTCCGAACAATTTCAATACGAAAACTTACGAATGAGAGAGAAGCGGACCAACTCTCTTTTTTATGTCCGATCGAACAACTGAAGGGCTTTTTGTAGACAGATTATACCTTGAAACATTTAACAGTTGAAAAGTTTCCAAAGAGTTTCTCTCGTTGGAAATGGTGAATCAGGAAGCAAAGTTGAGACGTGATTCTGGGACCGATCATTATCGGCACCATTGCATCCGAAGAAAGTTCCAAGATTGTAAAAGATGTCATACTGTCAGAGAGAAAAATAAAAAAGGAAAGAGAAAAATAAAAAAGGAAAGAGAAAAAAACCATCTTCTCAACAGAAAGTGAATCAGATGTGACTAGAGAAATAGGCTTTCATTTTTTAGATCATATCGAATACCAGTTGGTTTAATGGACTGAAGAGTTATTACAATTTTTTTCCAGCAAATTAAATTCGTTCTCTAAAGTATGAGAGAAAGCAATCTGAATTTTTAACATTTAGCCTTAAGATATAATTTAGCATGATCTTCGGATTGTTGACTTTGAATGGGACAATATTTTTCAAATCACGTATTCGCGAAACCCGACCCTCATCGATTTTCATGACAATCTTTTCTCGTTTCTTGTATAATACGAGGGGGTATACTGTAGACATCTTCCATGAAATTATAAAAAAATATTATCAGTCTTTAAGAAATGGAAATTATTTTCATTCTTTTTTTATTAATTAGGCTTTCATTAATAACGCTGTGTCTATTCTTCTCGAAAAATTGCGAGAGTTGGAAAAGGAGGACTAGTTCTAAAATTTTGGGACGATTAGCCTAACTTACAAAAAATATTTGGCTACTGATACCGAATTTGGGAACGATGATACTTCGTAAATTGAAAAAAAGAATGAAAAAACTTCATTAAAAAGGATTTCATTTCTCTCCAGGAGGGCCTAAATCGAAAATAGTGGTATTTTCAGCACTATTTGATTCTTAAAAATTAATATACATTAGGGTGCCCAAAAGCAATTTGAATTTTTAAATTTTGCATACGATACCCTCTCAATTTCTTTCTTTTGTTTATAAAAATACTACCATAAATAATGACTCAATTTCAAATACTTATAACGAGTGACAAAAAAACTTTTGAATTTTGAAATGCGTAAAAAATACACATTTTTTGCAGTTTACAGATTACTGTAGTACTTTAAAATGTATTTTGTGACTAAAATTGTAAAAGTTCCAACTATTTTTTTCAATTCAAAATAATGCAAAAGAATTCGATGTAATTTATGAGAATTCTAGGCAAATTTAAACGAATTCAGGATAAATTTGCAACACTTCAAGGTTGATTTAACACAATTCAAGTGAAATTCAAAATAATTCAAATTAATTTTCAAAATCAAAAAAATTCGATTGAGTCATATTTCCTGAGTAGAATTGAGTGAATTTAGAAAAATTGGAAAGAGTTCCAAAAAATTAAAAAGAATTCAGGATATATTAATAATAATTCATAGTGAATTCCAAATAAATTCAAATTATTTGCCAATTTAAGTGAAATATAAAACAATTAGACTGAATTGGAAGAAATAAAAAACGTCAATTAGATTGCGTGAAATGGGAATGAGCAAAATTCAGGGCGAAGTGAACAGAATTTAAGTAAATTGAAAAATTCAAAAAATAAAAAAAGTAAATAAGTTAAATAAAATTCGAGCAAATTAAAAGGAATATAAGAGAAATGAGAAGAATTAGATTAAATTTATAATAAACCAAAGTGAATTAAAAAAAAAACTGAATTTGAAACAATTCAGAAATACCAACTAAATTTATTCAATTTATCAAGTTTGGAGTGATTTCAGAAAAATTCAAGGGAATTCAACAGAATTTGATGAAATAATGAGAATGCAAGGTGAGTTAAAGAGACTTTAGGGTGATCCAAAATAACTTAAACAAAAAAAAAATTATCAAATTGAGTAGAATACAGTGAATTTAGAAGCATTAAAGTCAATTCCAAAGAATTCAAAACAATTCAAAAGAATTCAAAATAATTTTTAAAAACTCAGGATCAACTTACGAACATTCAGGGTTAATTCCAAATAAATTCAAATAAATTGTAAAGAATCAAAAATATTTCATTGATATCGCTAAAAAATAAGGGGAAATTCAAGGGGATTAAAGAAAATTCGATGAAATTGATATGAATTCAAGATGAATTAAAAATAATTAATATTGGATTTAAAATGATTCAAATAAAGCGACAAAATTTGTAAAATACAAAAACATTTCAATAAATTCAGATAAATGGGAGTGAATAAAAATATGATAAAATTCACAAGAATTCAAAGTAAATTAAAAAAAATTGAAAACCCTGAAAAGAGCAATTAAATTTAGAAGATTTCAAGGGAATTCCAAAATATTCAGTGTAAATTCACAAGAATTTAAAAAAAATGGAATATTATTTTTATTGAATATTTTTCTTTAAATCAGTAAATTTGACTCACTGATAGAATCAGTTATTTTCAATGATCCAATCTGTTGAATTCACAACTAAAAACGGTAAATTTTCAACCAAAAATGGAGTAGATAATTCTTCAAATAACAAAATTAGTTTTCAACAATGAAAATAAATTGTTAACAAAATAGTTCAATTTTCAACAAAAGAGATTAATTTTGGTCTAAAATTATGAATCTTAAGCCAAAAACATTAATTTTTAACAAACCAGTTCAACATTCAACCAAGTGTTTTAATGTTTAACCAAAAAAAATTATTTTTCAACCAAGAAGATTAATTTTCTACAAAAAGACAAATTTTTAACAATGTACAAAAATTCTCAATCAAAAACTGAAATTTTCAACTAAAAAATATTAATTTTCCACGAAGAAAAACTGATTTTCAAAAAAGCAGTTCAATTTTCAACCCAAAAGACGAATTGTTAACTCGAATCTTAAACAACAAAAAAATACATTTTTAACAAAGCAGTTCAGCTTTCAACCAAGAAGTTAAATTTTTAAGAAAAAAAAATAATTTTGCTCCAAGAAGATTAATTTTTCAACAAACTAGTTGAATTTGTAACTAAAAAAATTAAAAACCTTGATTTTTTGTTGAAGAAATTATTTATGAACAAAAAAAGATTAATTCTTTACTTAAAAATGCAATAGTTGATATTTCTACCAAAAAAGATTTCAATTTTAAATAAAAAAACGGCTGATATTTCAACCAAAAAAATTGTATTTAAAAATAAAAAACAATTGAATTCCACGAAAACATACGAATTTTCAACCGAAATGTATTTTCTGCGAATAAAGAAGAATTTTTGACAAAATACATCAAATTTCATCTGAACAGTTGTGACCAAAAAAGATAATTTCACAATCAAGAAGATTGATTTTTTACAAAAAGACAAATTTCCAAAAAATACATAAATTTTATATAAAAAAGTTAAATTTCAACTTAGCAGTTGAATTCGCATTTAAAAATAAATAAATTTTAAAATGAAAATGGTGTAGAAACATTTTCAATCAACAAAGTCAATTTTCCACAAGAAAAACGTATTTTTAGCAACATAGTTAAATTTTCTACAAAACAGATTAATTTTTATCTAAAATCATGAATCTTAACCAAAAAAAAAAATTTTAAAAGTAGTTCAAGATTCAACCAAGAAGTTAAACGTGTAACCACAAAACATAATTTTTCAACCAAGATTGATTTTCTACAAAAAGACCAATTTTTAACAAAATACAAAAATTTTTTACCAAAAAGTTCAATTTTCAACTAAAAAAATGTTAATTTTTCACAAATAAACAAATTTTCAAAAAGATGAATTTTTAACCCTTAAATGGTAACGTCACTTTCGACACCTTTAAACGGTATCGTCGGGTCACTCGTGTCTGGCGCTTTGAAAAGTGCTCTAAAGTGCTCTAAAAAATTCCACAAAATTCATGAAATTTCATCAACTATCCTAGTATAAGGATGAATCACTATGTTGCTGATTTTATCATTTTTTTAAACAATATAATGAAATAAACAAACAAAAACGTGAAGAATGCACCATTTTGTCAAAAAAATCATAACTTAGGATGTAATTAATTTTTTTTTTTTAAATCAAACGGGAAATTAAAGGGTAAAAAAAGTACTGTAAGAAAAAAAAGATTGAGATTCTGTATAAATAAAAGGAATGCTTAAGCTTTGAACATGAAAATCAAGTTTTTTCAAAGTACGTATAAAGAGGTAGAAATTCCAATAAAATTCCCGTTAAAAAACTTTTGGTCAACTTTAATTCATCAATTTATAGTCAAAAAACATGAGGTTTCCGAAAAAATTCAGAAATTCAAATTGCAATTAAAATTCAGGTTAAAAAACTTTTGGATAACTTTAATTCATCAATTTATAGTCGAAAAACATCAATATTTGGGGAAAAAATTCAGAAATTCGAATTTCCATTAAAATTTATCTTAAAAAACTATCAGGTAAGTTTAATCCATCAATTCATAATAAAAAACATCAATTCATAATAAAAAAAACATCAGAATTTTGAAAAAAGAATTTTAATTACGTTACACTTTTCGCCAGCGCTAATGGTATCGTCGGGTCACTCGTGCCTTTCCGGAATTTCGACTGTTTTATACAAATGCTATTTACGGACTAGAGTGACGGCACTTGGGGAGCTTATAGCCTACTAGTGTACAATTATTTAGAGTATAGTTTGGGCCTGCCTCCCACGCTTTTCTCTAAGCTAGCAAGGGGAGAAGATTTGGTCAAGGCACGAGTGACCCGACGTTACCATTTAAGGGTTAAATGAAGGGATAAATGGTGAACTGAAATGATAAATCCTAAAACAGAAAAATTAATTTTTAACAGAGCAGTTCAATTTTCAACCAAGAAGTTAAATTAAAAAAAAAATCATAATTTTACGCCAAGAAGATTAATTTCCTAACAAAAAGACTTTTACTAATGAATCAGTCATTTTGAAAGATATAACCAGTAAATTACACAAATGAAAGCAGTCATTTTCATTCATCTAATCGGTAACATTCAGTGTGTTAAACAATCAAATTATGGAAAATTTATATAATTTATTGAAATATATGATTATAATGTTTAGAAATCATTTTAATATTTTTTCAAAGCACACAAATCAGTCACTTCCATTCTGAAAATCAGTCATTCCGAGTTACTAATTCAGTCAGCAATATTGACTGATTCATCTGTTAAAACGACTGTTTTGTCAGTAAAAATGACTGATTTTCAGTCAAAACATGTTTAATTAATTTAATCAGTCAACTTTTGACTGATTTGAATTTAGGGTCTACTGAAGTATCATAAACATGAAATTTTGTTGGTAACCATTAGTTAACTTGATTGTGAAAGATTATTTTAAGGAGAAGGTAAACTCTGAACAAACCTTTCTTGTTTGGAAAAAATAAATCTCAAAGGACCCTTCTGAAGCGAAGCTTAACAGCAGGTATGGGATTCGTGAAAACAGATTGATTGCTTTTATTGCGCGTCGTGGATAACGAAGAGTGTGAGTTAACGCGAGGGGCTTAAGTGTATAAAAGAGGGTGGATGCGATACCGCATGTTTATTGACTTGAACAAATGTTTCTGAGTGGATATCTGATTTTCAAAAATAATTTTGGTTTATTTTTTTAACACATCAAAAAGAAATCTTAAAAAAGCACGAAATGTTATTCTACATTCATCATTGATAAGAAAAATGTATTTAAGGACATTATGCCCTGGTGGCAAAATTTTTACAGAAAAGTAGAGAAAACTTAAACTATTTTTACAGAAATCTATAAATAAATACAATGAATTACAGGAAATTACAACTTTTTTCTATTATTGAGACGATTTTTGCAAATTTTTTTTATTTTTATGTATATTGTTATATTTTATTGTAGCTTTAATTTTCTACGAGAATTTACCAAAAATTACAAATACAAGAATCTACAGGAATTAGGATGACAAATATTGGGAATATTACAATGAGATAATTTTAATTAAGATGCGATCATTTATACATGATCGCTGTTACAAAAAAGCTTCTTTGTTTAAGCTTCAAAGGAATCCATGGTGGAAAAATTTTTACAAAAAAGTACAGAAAACTAAAACTATTTTCACAGGAATCCATGAATAAATACAATAAATTACAGGAAATTACAACTTTTTTCTGTTATTGAGACCAATTTTGTACTTTTTTTGTATTTTCATGTACATTGTTATATCTTATTGTAGCTTTAATTTTCTACAAGTATTAACAAAAAATTACAAATACAAGAATCTACAGGAATTTACATGTTTTGCAGCCAAGAAGTTGTTCTTTTTCGACCTAGGATAACAAATATTGGGAATATTGCAATGATAATTTTAATTAAGATGCGATCATTTAGACCTGATCGCTATTACAAAAAAAACTTCCATGTTTAAGCTTTAGAGAAATCCCTGGTGGAAAATTTTTTACAAAAAATCACAGAAAACTAAAAATATTTTTACAGGAATCTATAAATAAATACAGGAAATTACAACTTTTTTCTATTATTGATTCGAATTTTGAACTTTTTTCTATTTTGATGTAAATTGTTGTATTTTATTGTAGTCTTAATTTTCTACAAAAATTTACAAAAAATTTCAAATACAAGAATCTACAGGAATTCACATTTTTTATGACTAAAAAGCTGTTCTTTTTCGACCTAGGATGACAAATATTTAGAATATTGCAATGAGATATTCTTAAATTAAGATGCGATCATGTATAAATGATCGCATCTTAATTAAAATGATCTCATTGCAATATTCTCAATATTTGTCATCCTAGATCGAAAAGAAACAACTTTTTGACTGAAGATAAAAATGGAACAATTGAGAAAGAATTAATTATGGTCACTGAAATTAAAAGGTTCGAACTCTTGAAGATGAAAAATTTTCCACTTGAAGTTATAAAAACTGAACCACAAAATAAGACACTCAACATACTTTTGAATTTTTAAATTTTAAAATTAAAGCTTAAAAAACTGTTCATTCAAACGCTTAATAATTTACGCGTACAAAATAGAAGATTTTAACACTTTTCAACTGAAAATTTTTTAATTAAAAGCCGTTTACTGCAAAATTTTAACTTTTATGATTTCAATTTATAAATTTTCAAAATTATATCATTTTAAGCAATTTTAATCTAGAAACATCAATTTATACATTAAAATTTGTTTTCAAGTCTTTTTAAATATTCTCTTAAAAATGTTGAAAGAAAATATTATTATTATTATTATACCATTAAGCCATTCTTCTTTCGGGGTAGGCGTGACTCGCTCGATTGGAAAATAGTAATGAGGGGAAGGACGTATAGATTTTTTTCTTCTTTTTTTTATAGATTGATCTAGAATTTTCGTAATATTTATTAAAAAACACGCTCGTTCGGCAAAACTCCTCCGACCCAGGTTGCTGATCAATCTCTCTAGCTCTAACAAATAATTGTAAAAGAATATTATCTTGGAACTAGAATTTTCCTTACAATTCTTTAAAAATCCTGAAAAAGTAAACAAAAAAGTACCTTGAAATCATCCAGATTCTTTTTTGACGAAATTATTGTTAGTTTTTCTAGGAATTTTTATACAAATTTTTTATTAATTTGAAACCTTTTAAATTGCCTAAGAAGCTTATAAATTTTGTGTTCAAAATCTTCGACAATCTACACGGTGTATTAAATGGTTTGAAATCTTTACACATTTTAAATTATTTTGGAATCTTTAAAACTTCTAAATATATTTTAAATTTGCTCAATTATTTTCTAAATTAATAATTGTTCCACTTTCATTTATTAATCAAAAAAGTTTTTTTTAAAATCTTTTCAAATATTCTCTTAAAATTTTTTAAAACAAATATCGCTCGATTGGAAAATAGTAATGTGGGGAAGGAGGTATAGATTTTTTTTTATTTTTTTTTTATATATATAGATTGATGTAGATTTTTCGTGTTATTTATTTAAATAACACTTTCGTTCCGCAAAACTGCTCCGACCAAGGTTGCTGATCAATCTCTCTAGCTCTAACAAATGTATACCATTAAGCCATTTCCCTTTCAGGGTAGGCGTGACACTACCCGATTCGGGTAGTGTTTCTAGGTGGATAGTTTTCTTGTAGTTATAAATAACTACAAGTTTGGGCTCACCACACCCATAATATGCCAACAGCACACAGTATTCTCGAATGGTCACCCATCCAAGTACTAACCGCGCCCAACGCTGCTTAACTTCAGTGATCTGACGAGAACTGGTTTTTTCAGCGTGGCATGGCCGTTTGCCAAAAAATTGGCAAAACAAATAATTTCCAAAAAATATTATTATCTTGGAACTAGAATTTTTCCTAGAATTTTTTTAAAATCCTGAAAAAGTAAGAAAAAAAACTACCTTAAAATCATCCAGATTCTTTTTTGACAAAATTATTGTTAGTTTTTTCTAGGAATTTTAATATAAATTTTTTATTCATTTAAAAACCTTTTAAATTCCTTAAAAAGCTTATAAATTTTGTGTTCAGAATCTTCAAAAATCTACATTGTGTATTAAATGGTTTGAAATCTTTACACGTTTTAAATTATTTTGGAATCTTTTCAAAACTTCTAAATATATTTTAAATTTGCTCGATTATTTTATAAATTAATACTTGTTCCACTGTCATTCATTAATCAAAAAAGTTTGTTTAAAATCTTTTCAAATATTCTCTTAAAATTTTTTTAAACAAGTAATTATAATTATTATTATACCATTAAGACATTTCCCTTTCGGGGTAGGCGTGACTCACTCGATTAGAAAATAGTAATGTGGGGAAGGAGGTATAGATTTTTTTTCTTTTTTTTATATAGATTGATCTAGATTTTTTGTGTTATTTATTTAAATAACACGTTCGCTCCACAAAACTGCTCCGACCCAGGTTGCTGATCAATCTCTTTAGCTCTAACAAATAATTTAAAAAAAAATATTATTATCTTGGAACTAGAATTTGTCCTACAATTTTTTAAAAATCCTGAACAAGTAAAAAAAACGACCTTAAAATCATCCAGATTCTTTTCTGACAAAATTATTGTTAGTTTTTCTAGGAATTTAGATACAAATTTTTTATTCATTTAAAACCTTTTAAATTGCTTAAAAAGCTTATAAATTTTGTGTTCAAAATCTTCAAAAATCTACACTGTGTATTAAATTGTTTGAAATCTTGACACATTTCAAATTATTTTGGAATCTTTTCAAAACTTCTAAATATATTTTTAATTTGCTGGATTATTTTCTAAATTGATAATTGTTTCACTGTCATTTATTAATCACAAACGTTTGTTTAAAATCTTTTCAAATATGCTCTTAAAATTTTTTAAAACAAATAATAATAATTATTATTATACCATTAAGCCATTTCCCTTTCGGGGTAGGCGTGACTCGCTCGATTGGAAAATAGTAATGTGGGAAAGGAGGTATCGATTTTTTTTTTTCATAGATTGATCTAGAATTTTCGTGTTATTTATTCAAATAACACGTTCGTCCCGCAAAACTGCTCCGACCCAGGTTGCTGATCAATCTCTCTAGCTCTAACAAATAATTAAAAAAATATATTATTATCTTCAAACCAGAACTTTTCCTACAATTTTTTAAAAAATCTGAAAAAGTACAAAAAAAACTACCTTAAAATCATCCAGATTCTTTTTTGACAAAATTGTTGTTAGTTTTTCTAGGAATTTGGATAGAAATTTTTTATTAATTAAAAACATTTTTAATTTCTTAAAAAGCTTCTAAATTTTGTGTTAAAAATATTCAAAAATCTACACTGTGTATTAAATCGTTTAAAATCTTTACACGTTTTAAATTATTTTGGAATCTTTTTAAAACTTCTAAATATATTTTAAATTTGCTCGATTATTTTCTAAATTAATAATTGTTCTACTTTCATTTATTATTCAAAAAAGTTTTTTTTTCAAATCTTTTTAAATATTCTCTTAAAATTAATTTTTCAAAATAAAAAGTCATTTTAAATTTTCCCAGCCAAATTAAGAATTTATTTTTATTTTCCTAAAACCTTCAAAGATCCTTGAAAAGCTTCAAAATTTTATGTCGAAACCTTCAGAAATTTAAATTTGGTTTTTTATTTTTCAAAATATTTTCCAGTTTTAAATTAGGTTTGGATTTTCTCAAAACTGTTAAATATCTCTTAAACTAACTTAGTTTCTTCCAAATTGATAATTGTTGAATTAATATTTATGCTTCAAAATTCAAAAATTTCACTTACATTTATTAAAAATTTGTTTAATAGAACAATTAAAATTGTAAAGTTCAAAGTTTAAATTTAACACTCTGAAATATTAACGATCCAAGGCTTTCTATTTTACATATTTCAGTTTAAAAACGTTTTGTTTTTAATATTTGATTTATAATTTCTCATTTCAAATAAAAAAGTGAGATATTACTAAGTATTAAAAAAATGTCATCCTTAATTTCAAAATTTCAAATTAAATGGTTAAAAATGTAATATTTTAGATTGAAACCATATTTGAATAGGATTTGAAATTGAATCAGAGCGTTTAATTATGAATCTATTAATTACAAATTGTTTAAAAATTAAGAATACTTCTCAAGTTTCAATCGAACGTTTACATTTGTTTAACTACTGAGGCTTTCAAATTGAAAAAATTTCTATTTTTAACAATAAAATCTGTAACTTGCTTAATTTTGAATAGATTCATAATCGTCCGGTAAAATCAATTATTTTTCAATTTTCAAAAATGTAACTACAGTTCTTTGTAAAAGTGTACTATTTTTTTAAATTGTAGTTTCTTGTAGCAACTTATATAATACGTATATTATTAAAATTTACAGTAAAGTACAAGTCAAAATGTTGATGCGGATTCTGGAAGTATTGTTTGTAAAAATTCATATTTTTTTATAATTTTCTACGATAATTCACGTAAAATTAAAATGGTTTTTATGACATAAAACACCTAAATTAAACAAATGTACAATCCTGTAGCTTTCTGTAATACCTTATAGATGTCAATTTTTACAAGAAAGTAAACAAAAAATATTAATAAAAAGTTATACAAATTTTTGAATTGTAGAAACTTAAACTTTATTGTTAATTTTTTTACTTTTCTACAAAAAAAAACAAGAAAAAAATGAGCTATTTGTATTTAACTGTATTTTGTTGTTAAATTTCGTACATTTTTTTATAAAAAAGTACAGATTTCAACAAAAAATTACAGTTGTAGAAATGTTGTACTTTCTTGTAAAAATTTTTCCCACCAGGATAAAAAAAAAACAAGAAAAAAAATGAGCTATTTGTATTTAGCTGTATTTTGTTGATAAATTTTGTACATTTTTTTACAAAAAAGTACAGATTTCAACAAAAAATTATTATTTGAAAGAATGCTAAATATATTTTCAAATAAATTTACCATTTATTACTTAAATCAGACACAATACTATTTAATGTACAGCTTTAAATAACTTTTATTTTATTTAAAAATTTTTTATTTCGCATCATTTTCTTCAACCTCTACTGTTTAAAACCCGTCTCAACTCGGGAGGTGCTTTTCTGCAGTTTTCCTCTCCCCTGGCCAAACGTCCAGGCAAATGCTAATGGACCTAAATGACACTTTATCAGCGAGGGTGTCTCGTATAAAGACCTCTATTCCACCGGAGTTTGAAAATATAAATTAATTCACGGAAGTGTTATATTCGAAATTAAAACCAAATTTTTCTTCATATAAACAATGTATCTTTTTTTGAACTTTCTAAGTCGCTATTAATTAATCAAGAATGGTAATCGAAAGTTTGTCCATAGATCAATCCACGCGTCTCGAAGACGCGAACAGTTACAGGAAAGACATTATTGTTATATTCCCAATATAAAAATATCCTTTTATGAAGAAGGTAAATAAGTCTATTGAAAAATTTAAAAACGATATTGGTAGATTATGGTGGATCATAAAAGGTTCTTTGATTGGACAATCGATGCGTCTCGATGACGCAAACAAATAAACTACATAAATTACTTTTGTATTCCCAATATGAACCAAGTTTTTCTCATATAAACAGAATATAATCATTTTTTTGAAATTTCATAAATTGGTACTGGTGGGTACTAGAAGTTTCAACAATAGTTCAATCGATGCGTCTCGAAGATGCAAACAAATAAATTACAAATAGTATTGTTGTATTTTTAATATCAAAAAAGTTTTTCTCGTATAAACAGAATGAACCATTTTTTAACTTCATAAATCGGCTCTGGTGAATCATAAAAGGTTCCGCAAAAGGTCGATCAATTCATCTCAGAAACGCGAAAAAATATACTACATATAGTATTTTTGCATTTTAAATATCGAAAAAAAAAATCTTATATAATCAGAATAAATCGTGTCATTGAAATATCATTCATCGAAATTGGTAGGTCATAAAGGTTTCAAAGATAGATCGTTCGATGCGTCTCGAAGACGCGAACAAATGTACTGGATATCGTATTGCTGTATTTTTAATAAAAAAAAAATTTTCTCATATAAACAGGGTAACAAATTCGTCCAAATTTCATGATCATAACCCTTTTAATTTTATATGTGGTGAAAAGAAAAAAGTTACGCAAACACCCATATGGATAGCTTGACAGTGGACTTTTATTTCATTTTCAAAAAGTGATTTTGATTTTGCAGAATGATTTTTCGCCACCCTTCAATTATTCTATAAATTTTAAAATTTATATGCTTTCTCAATGGAAACTTTAAAAAATAATGAATTGAAACATAAACCTGAGTCGTTCGACATTATTAATTTTAAAATTGTGCATTAATTTTAGATTTATCAGAACTAATTATTTCAGCTATAATTATTACATTTGAAATCACTGACGTTTCAGTTCAGTAAATTGTTCCAGTTTCAGAGGTAATAAGCAATTTTATTTTTAGGTGCACATTTCCGAGTGCATCAAATGCTGATTTATAACGCTGTTGATCGTCTAATTAGTAACTAGATTTAATAATAAATTCGCTCACTCGAATATCGCGAATGCATCAAGTGGTTCATTTTAGGGGCGCACGGCTTAGTTTATATGTGGTTCGCTACTCAACGGTTCGTGAAATATTTAGGCGAATTGCTAGTCTTGTAGGCAGCAAGCAACTCGTTATTTAATACTTTGAAGTGCTCATCACAAATACTTTCGTAAACTACCCGAATTAAATACGACTCTTACGAAAGTTAATTATCAATCATGAGCAACTTTTTCTCATGAGAATGTAATTATTAACGATATTTCTTCTGGGAAATTAAAACCCGAATTTGCAGGAAAGTGAAAAAGTTTAACTTCGAGTTATAAACATTTTATAAACTAGTTGTGAATTTGGTCTCGAGCGTTTCCACTTTGTTTGTATTTATAATTATATATTATATTTTATATTATATTTTTTTAATACTAGACAAACCAAAGTCTTCATTTTGATCAATTTAAAAATAGAAATTTATAAAAAATACAAAATTAAAAAATATTACAAACAATTTTTTAAATACAAAGACAAATCAGACAAATAAAATTTTATATTCGGATTGATAATATTTCTAACTGGAAAAGTAAAGGCAAAAGTTCTTTCGCACCCTATCCCTTTCCCAGCTTTATGATTTCCTTACAAAAATTGTCAGAATTATTCTATTCGAAAATTTATGATCAAAAAGTCTTTTCTATTCATGCTTCAACTTTGAATTATGTCGATAAAAAAAGTTTCCTTGTTTGAAACAGATGATTCAAATATTATAAATGAGCATAATTTCCTTAATCTTCAATGGAGTGTTTTAATATTATAGATCAATCAATTTGCCTCGAATCAAGGAATCTTTTCCGTTCTTGCATCAATTTTGAATTAGGTTAGTGAAAAAAGTTTTACTATAAAAAACCGTCTTTTCAAATGTTATGCATTGCCATACCTTCCTTACTCCTCAATACAATTTATGAATATTATAGGTCAATCGATTCGTCTGGAACCAAGCGATTTTTCATATTTCTGCATCAATTTTGAATTATGCTGATGAAAAAAGTTTTACTATAAAAAACGTATTTTCAAATATTATAAAATAACATAGCTTCCTTACTCTTAAATAAAATGTATTATTATTATAAGTCAATCGATTCATGTCAAATCAACATATATTTTCTGTTCTTGCATCAATTTTAAATTATGTTAATGAAAAAATTTTTACTATGAAAATCGATTTTAAAAATATATAAATTACCATACCATAATTGCCATACCACGCTGAAAAAACCAGTTCTCGTCAGATCACTGAAGTTAAGCAGCGTTGGGCGCGGTTAGCACTTGGATGGGTGACCATTCGAGAAAACTGAGTGCTGTTGGCACATCGTGGGTGTGGTGAGCCCACACTTGTAGTTATTTACTACAAGTTATCAACCTAGAAACACTACCCGAATCGGGTAGTGTCACGCCTACCCCGAAAGGGAAATGGCTTAATGGTATACAATAATGGTATACCATAACTTCCCTACTCTTCAATAGAATATATTAATATTATGGGTCAATCGATTCGACTCGAATCAACACATCTTTTCTGTTCTTGCATCAACTTTGAATTATGTCAATGAAAAAAAGTTTTACTATAAAAAAACCGATGTTTAAAATATTATGAAGTGCTAAAAAAATGCAATTAATATTTTTAGAAATCCTTTGGTCAGATTCAGGATATCAGTGGTAATAATAAACCCTTCAAACATCAGTTTATCTGCAACCGTTTTCAAGTTATCTTGTTCACAAAAAAGTATGACATTAGGGTGGTCCAAGAAACGCTTTTTGAGCTACAGGGCAAGTCCCCCCCCCCTCCAAAGTTTCCATTTCCGGAGAAAAAAAAATCCGTAATGTTTTTTTTTTAAATTCGAATATTAACACGTGCCACTGGGCACTTCAAAATCCCATTTAATTAAAATGGGAAAATTTCGGATTTTCGAAAAATTGAACTCATACTTCAAGGTTTGATCGAAACCTGCCAAATATTTTGAGGTTTGAAGAGGAATACCTATGGAATAAAAGCATACTAATAACTTTTATTTTTAACCCGCCCTTACCCCCCCCCCCCCAAAGCGCCACAAATATGACCCAAAAATCAAAAAACTACATTTTTACGTATTAACGGCCATACCACACTGAAAAAACCAGTTCTCATCCGGTAACTGAAGTTAAGCAGCGATGGGCGCGGTTAGTACTTGGATTGGTGGCCATTCGAGAATACTGCGTGCTGTTGGCCCGTCGATGAAATCGTCGGAAATGGCTTAATGGTATACTTACTTACTTGTTACTTTTTAGCAATTTCCGTCGTCTTTTTCATACGAATAATCACTGATGGACGATTTGAATATTTTACATCACTTTTTCAACAATTTTTAATTGTTTAAACAAATGTAACTTATTTAAACAATTATTTATTCCCAAAAAATGTAAAAAATAATCGTATTTTCTGATTTAAATGCAATAGTTTGTCATTGTTTGTAGTATTTTTTTTAAACATTATGTAATTATTTAAACAAATACTTATTGCTTATTCACAAAATTTCGAAAAATTGACCCAGCGATGTCCACTTTTTTTTCAAATTGGTATCCTATGCTACTTTTTATTGAATAATTATATAATTTTGATACATATCTTTTAATTTTCAATAAATTTCTATTTGTTCAAACAATTTTGATTTGCTTAAGCAGTTTTTTTTCGATAACTTAAAAAAAAATATATATATATTTATTTTTCTGACTGTGCAGTGTATAGAAAGAATCTAGTAACCATTTTTTAATTGTTTGAACAAATATAATTTGTTTAAACAACTATTTTTCCAAAAATATTTTTTAAATCGTATTTTCTGAATTAAACATAATATTGCATGATTTCGAGGAGTAGTAAATTCTGTTGAAAACTTCTTGTCATTGTTTAAACAATTTTTATTCGTTCTTGCAGTTTCCTATTAAAATATGTAGATGAATAATATAAAATATTAAACATGGAATTATTGTCGTGAGTATATTTAAATATATATTTTTTGTGTCTTCCAGTATGTCAGATTGATATTCATAAGACATTCAAATTCTGTAATGAAATATAATCTAAATCCATTTCATATTCAGTCTAATTACAACTTGAATCATAATTTGCATTACTGAATGTGCTTTTTTATAATATAATTATGATGAAGATTGTAAAAATATGAAGAAATCAATAATAAATACACTTTTATAATTTAAAGTTTATTATGACTTTCATGATTTATTGAATAATGCGCCAAACAAAATGTAAACCATCCATACTCAATTTGAAGGAAATTTGAAAAAAGAAACAATAATTAATTGTATAAACAATAACATTAAGTTTTTAGCAGAATATATTACACCTCGCAATCATTAAATATTATGTTTAATTCAGAAAATAAGATTTAAAAATATTTTTGGAAAAATAATTGTTTCAACAAATTATATTTGTTTGAACAATTGAAAATGGTTAATATATTCTTGCTATACACTATACAGTCAGAAAAATAATTATATGTATTTTATTTTATTTTTTTAAAGTTATCGAAAAAAACTGCTTAAGCAAGTCAAAATTGTTTAAACAAATAGAAATGTATTAAAAATTAAAAGAAATGTATGAAAATTATATAATTATTTTACAAAAAGTAGCATAGGATACCAATTTGAGAAAAAAGTGGACATCTCCGGGTCAATTTTTAGACATTTTTAGAACAAACAATAAGTAATTGTTTAAACAATTACATAATGTTTTGAAAAAAATTACTACTTATATATAAAATATTTGGATTTGGATTTGAATGAAAATTAAACTTCTAGTTTAGAAATGTAGCTATATTGTTGCAAATCTATTTGGTTGAAATTCAACTATTTTGTTAAATATGCTTCATTTTTAGTTGCATTCAACAGGTTAAGAATTAGTTTTTTTGTTGTTAAAAATTAATTTTTCAATATAAAACTTTGACGGTTCCATTTTTGCTTGAAAATTTATATTTTTTAGTTGAAATTTCAACTATTTTGTTGAAAATGCTTTTATTTTAATAACGAATTATTATTGATTCTTGAAAATTCATCTATTTGGTTGAGGATTCATCTATTTTCTTAAAAATTCGTTTTTCTCTTTGAATTCAACTGCTTGAGAATTCTTTTTTATTTTTGTTGTAAACTGTTTTTTTTTTAACTGAAAATTTAACTATTCCATTTTTTGTTGAAAAGTTATATTGTTTAGTTGAAAATTTATCTTTGTAAATTAAACTTTCAGCAATTCGGTAAAAAGCAACTATTTTGTTGAAAGTTTAATTATTTTGTTAAAAAATCAACTCTGATAGATGCTAAATTTTCATTCTAAATTATTTGTAATTAAACACTTTAAATAATATTTCCTGTCGAACAAATTCAAGACAATACAAAATTAGGACAATAATCTCTTAAATTTAATCCTTAAAAATCAGAATATTTTAAAACCAGGCATTGCAAATTGAATTAATATTTATTTTAAAATGTTTCAAAATATTGTATATTCCTTTATAAACTTCAAAAAATAATTTCGAATTAAAATGCTTCAAATGTTTCATGAAAAAATTTAGTTTTTACTTTTCAATTAAATATCTTTTTCAATGAAATTTATTTTTTGATCGGACGAAAAGATTTCTAATGAAATTTAATGCTAAATTACATTTTTTAAATAGATAACAATTTTAGTTTTCAATTTGAAAATAGTCAAATCTTATTCACTGAAAATTGAAAATTATGTACATTGAAAAGTTTTGAATTTAAATTATTCAATTTTGAACGCTATTAATTAGAAATAATACAATTAGGATTCCTTCGAATCTTGAATTTAACGTTTTAAAATTGTCCTATTGTCGGAATTTTAGTCTGAAATCATTCAGTTTCGAGGTTCGTTCAAATCAAAATAGAAATTTCCAATTCAAACTTTGAATTGGTAATTATACAATTTCAACAACTATCTGATGGAACTGTCCAATTTTCAAAATTTTATTGTGAAACTTTCAAATTTTCGAGCTTTTGATTTTAGTTTTTTTAATTTAAAAATGTTCACTCTTGGACGCTTTTATTTAGAAATGATACAAGCTTAAATCCTTTGCATTCCATTTGAAATATTGTCATTTTTCCCAAATTTTGCCCAATGTAAATTTTTTTGATTTGGAACGTTTTTGATATATATATTTTTTTTTAATTTCGAGAACCTGCAATTCAAAATATTAATTATTAATTCAAAAATTTGATAAACTTCTGATATTACTTGATTTGTTTAATCATTTATTTGTAAATTGTTTATATTTTCAATGTTAGTAAATAAAAATCTAGGGAGGTATATACGTGCATTTTCGGCTAGTCCAAAATGACTTAAAAATGAAGAAAATTGTTTTAAATTAAAGAAAAATTTTCTTAGTACAAAAAAAACATTTCTTTGAACCAAATAAATGTCTATGATGTATACCATTAAGCCATTTCCCTTTCAGGGTAGGCGTGACACTACCCGATTCGGGTAGTGTTTCTAGGTGGATAGTTTCTTGTAGTAAATAACAACTACAAGTGTGGGCTCACCACACCCACGATGTGCCAAGAGCACTCAGTTTTCTCGAATGGTCACCCATCCAAGTACTAACCGCGCCCAACGCTGCTTAACTTCAGTGATCTGACGAGAACTGGTTTTTTCAGCGTGGTAAATTTGAATTCAAAATCGTTCAATATATTTTTTGAAAACTTCAAATGCTCTCAATTCAAAATCAATAATTATTATTTCAAAAGACGTTCAAATCTAATATTTAAAAATTTGATTAATGATAATTTTTGAACATATTTTTTTTCTGAAAAAAAATCTTCTCCTTTCGCTCCGCAGAAAATCGAACCACAGAATTTCCGGTCAGGTGCTTTCCTATTAAGCTACTAGAAAGATCGAGAAAAGAACATTTTTTCAGAAATACTACACGCATTATTTTTCTAGGTGGTACAAATCAAATTTTTCAAGGAATCTGTATTATCATTGGAAAATAACAGAAATTTTCAACATCTTTTCAGACTAGATGGAGCTACGAATTAAACACTATTTTAATAATTTTGTTTTTCTGATAACAAAATAATGCGCGTATTTCTGAAAAAACTTTCTTCTCTCGATCTCTCTAGTAGCTTAATGGGAAAGCACCCGGCCGGTACAAGATTTAAGCAATTTCATAAATTCCAAGGTATTTGAAAGGATTTTAAATAGTTCAGGGTATTTTAAGAGATTCCAAGGCATTCAACCAGATTTAAAACTTTTCAACGAAATTTCAAATAATTTTGTTGAGTTATAGAAAATTTCAAGAAACTCAAAAATTTCTAAGGAATTTTAAAATGAATTTGTAAGATTTCAAGGTTTTTTTCACGGTATTTACAAAATTTTGAAGGGATTTTAAGACATTTTTTAATGAATCTGTATTATCCTTAGAGAATAATAGAAAATATTCAACGTCTTTTCTGACGTCTATGAAAGAAAAATTATTTTAAATAATTTTTTTCTGAAAACAGATCTTCTCCTTTCGCTCGGCTGGGAATTGAACCACAAAACTGCTGCTTCCCGGTCAGGTTCTTTCCCATTAAGCTACTAGAGAGATCTAAGAAAATTTTTTTTTCAGAAATACACGCATTATTTTGCTAGGTGGTACAAATCAAATTTTTCAAGGAATCTGTATTATCATTGGAGTATAACATAAATTTTTAACGCCTTTTCAAACTAGATGGAGCTATAAATTAAACATTATTTTAATTGATTTTTTTTTCTGAAAACCAAATAATGCGTGTATTTCTGAAAAAAGTTTCTTCTCTCTATCTTTCTAGTAGCTTAATGGGAAAGCACCCGACCGGTACAAGATTTCAACAATTTCATAAATTCCAAGGTATTTGAAAGGATTCTAAAAAGTTTAGGGTATTTCAAAAGATTCCATGGCATTCAACCAAATAAAAAACTTTTCAACGAAATTTCAAATAATTTTGTTGGGTTATAGAAAATTTCAAGAAACTGAAAAATTTCTAAGGAATTTTAAAATGATATTGTAAGATTTCAACGTTTTTTTACGGCATTTACAAAATTTTCAAGGGATTTTAAGGAATTTTTCAAAGAATCTGTATTATCATTAGAGAATAACAGAGAATATTTAACGTATTTTCAGACTAGATGTAGCTATGAAAGAAAAATTATTTTAAATAATTTATTTATGAACAAAGATCTTCTGCTTTCGCTTCGCTGGGAATCGAACCACAGAACTACTGATTTCCGGTCAGGTGCTTTCCTATTAAGCTACTAGAGAGATCGAGAGAAGAAAATTTTTCCAGAAATACACGCATTATTTGGCTAGATCGCTCTAGTAGCTTAATGGGAAAGCACCTGACCGGAAATCAGTAGTTCTGTGGTTCGATTC
>CAKNYM010049301.1:78779-101726 GCA_932195095.1 Andricus curvator
AAATCAGTAGTTCTGTGGTTCGATTCCCAGCGGAGCAAAAGAAGATCTTTTTTCAGAAAAAAATGATTAATTAAAATATTTAATTCCTAGCTCCATCTAGTCTGAAAAGACGTTAAAAAATTATGTTATTCTCCAATGATGATACAGATGGGATTTTTTGCTTTTTAGTAACAAATGATATTAGTTCCTGAAGCAAAAAATCATCCTCGTTTGTACATAAAGAGTTGGATAAAGCCATGTCAGTAAAAAGGAGATATGTGGAGAGGATTAAAATAAAAGAGCGTAACATGTAGGAAGGGTACAAACGACCTTGTGGGAAATCAAGCCTGTTCCTAATAACCGGTATGGTATCCCACATTTTTATTTTAAAGGAAAAGTTGATTAAAGTCCACAGTACTCTTACAAGTGAAACTAGTCAAAATCAATCTCAGATAAATTTTTAACCGATGTTTTATTTTCGAAAATTAAATTTTAGAACAACTTCATGCGCGCTCAAATATTAATTAAATCTACAAATAGTAATAATAATTTGTCAGCCCGTGTTTATTTTTGCAATATTGATTTAACCTCGTTCGTTCTCATAACTTTAAAACACTCCGTATTTTAAATATAGTTCAAAATGAGAAAACTAATTATTATTAATAATAAGAACTGTTTTTGAGCCAGAAAGAACAGAACTCATTTAGAATTTATTTTTAGAATTTAATTTAATGTAGAATTATATAGTATTATATTTTTCTACACAAAGTATTTTTACACAGAATATATATATATCCTAAAAATAATTAAATAATAACTATTTTGTTCTGTAAATATTCTCAAAGCATTGTAGGGGAAACCACTCTACAGTGGATAATGCAACCTACAGTGGATAATTATTAATTAAGATCACAAGTAAAAACAAACAAAAATTAATTGTAATTTTAATTCAGGAATGCCTACAGTTTCTTGACTATTAATTTAATTGAATTAATTCTTTTACATATATTAGTATTTTTAATTGATGATTATAAACTGCAGGTTGTATTATCCACTGTAGGGAGGTTCCCCCTACACAAAACTGTTGTATCCAATAGTTTTCCTATACAAAATCTATTCTGCACAAAATATTTAAACCCTCAAATCAAATATTTTCTATACGAAGTAGATGCTACACACGATTAAATAATTATTCCTCTTCACACTTTAAGCTAATTCTTTTCATATTTTTTGATGTTATGGTTTTGATCAGATAAATGTCTTAAATAATTTGATGTTAATCGTTTTTTGTCTACTGGTCTAAAATCAAGATTTTTTTAATGTTGATTTTTTAAGATGTGAAAAAATTGCTTCCAAGCTCCGCTAGGATCCGAACCCAGGTTTTATATTTTTTGATGTTTTAGTTTTGACCAGATAAATGTATTAAATAATTAGTAGCATGGTGGCTAAGAGCATCAGAGCAGCAATGTGAAAGATCTGGTTTCGGATCCCAGCGGAGCTTATAAGAGCAATTTTTTCACAATTGAAAAAATCAAAAATAAAAAAATATTCATTTCAGCCCAGTAAACAAAAAGCAATTAACGTCAAATTATTTAGCACATTTATCTGGTCAAAAAAATAGCATCAAAAAATATAAAACATTTGAATTTTTGAAAAATTAATCTACAAGTATAAAGAATCACGTCGAAATTCAACTGTTAGGGGTTGTGAAGAAATTATTCTCGTCTCTCCGTAGCTTAGTGGGTAAGAGCATCTAACCGGCAATCTGAAAGACCTGGGTTCGGATCCCAGCGGAGCTTGAGAGCAATTTTTTTTAAATTTATAAATAAATTGATGCTTTTTAGATAGAACGAGTAGATTCTCTTTTAATCGTAAAAAACAAGTTTAAAAATGAAAAATTATAAAACTTTTGGAGAAACGACACATGTGACTAAAAAAATAAGAAGACAAAATTTGTTCAAACAAAAAATATTTACAATTTTTTTATAAACTCTTGTTATAAAAAATATATTAAAAATGAAAAAATACCTTTTTGGAAAAAGGAGACAAGCTACGATAATATTTTATTTAAACAAAATTTTTAGCCTAAAATATATCTACAAATTTTCGCAAAACTACTTCACGGTAGGATGCGTATTTTTAATTTAAATTGTAAAAAATAAAATTGAAAATAAATAAATTTAATTGACCGAAAAACGACACAAATGCAAATAAAATGTTTGATAACAATTTTTTTTTCTCATAGGAATTGTAATAACATAATATTGAAATTCTAGATTATTCAGGGTAGCTGAGAATATAATTTATTGCAAAGTAAGAAACAAATATTAAAGTAATCATGATAAATTTGGACAAAATCGAGTGCGAAACACGAGATGCGTTATGAGAATGTGTTCGTTAAAGCCCAAGGAGCTTTAACAAAAGAGAATTCACAATCACCAAATTACAGTTGTTGATGCTTTGACCTTTAAGTCAGGGAATGTCAGGGAAAACTTGACAGAGTTATAAAATTTTCGATAAATTGAAGTTGAAGTTAATTTTATTATTATGGTTGAAAATTAATCTGTTTGAAACCTCCTCCTTTTCTTCAAAATTCAATTCTTTTGTTGACTTTAATGTTTCCTAGGTGAGAATTAATTGTTTTAACTGAAAATTTAACTCGTACATGTTTGGTTCAAAATTTATCTTCTTAAGTTGAAAATTCAAATATCTGGTTCAAAATTCCTGTATTTTATTGAAAACTCGAATTTTGTGGGAGAATATTTAATCTTCTTGGTGACTAATTCATCCTTTTGTTTAGAAATTCCTTAAAAAAATTCAAATATTTGCTTGAACATTAAAAATTCATCTTATTGGTTGAAAATTTGAAAATTGATCTTTTTGGTTGAAAATCAGATGTTTCTTATTTGGAAATAATTTTTTAAACTGGATATGCAACTGTTCTATTTTTGGTAAAAAATTGATCTTTTCTGATAGAAATTTTATCTTCTTGGTTGAAAATTATACTATTCTGTTGAAAATTGACTTTAATTTTATTGAAAATTAACTTTTTTTTACTGAAAATTAAACTATTCTTATTTTAGTTGAAAATGCATCTGGTTTCGGTGAAAATTTAACTTTTCTTTGAAAAGCCGTCTTTTTTCTAAAAGACTACTCTCTCTTTAGTTTAAATTTCATCTTTTTGGTTGAAAATTAATTTCTTTGGTTGAAAATTCGTTTTTTTTTTTTTTTGAAATTTATTTTACTGACTGAAAATTATCCTAATTCATTTTTGGTAGAAAATTGATCTTTTTAGTTTGAAATGCATGTGTTTGGTCGGAAATTAAATTTTTTTAGATGAAGATTCATCATTTTAGATGAAAATTCACTTTAATTATTACATTTTTTGTGGAAAATTCACCTTTTTTGATAGAAATATAATCTTTTTCGTGAAAAAATTATCTGTTTAGTAGAAAATGTAACTATTTTATTTCTTGTTAAGAATTCATTCCTTTCATTGAAAAAAAAACTGTTTAGTTGAAAAAAAATTTTTTTTTGTTGATAGGAAATTTGTCTTTTTGATTGAAAAATCCATTATTGCAAGAAAACTTCAGATTTTTGGTTGAAAATTTATATCTGTGATTAAAAAATAATTTCTTTGGCTGAAAATTCGTTTCTTTTTAATTAAAAATTAATGTTTTTAACTGCAGATATAACTATTCCATTTTCGGTTGAAAATTAATATTTTTAGTTAAAAATTAATTAAGTTTTCTGGAGACTCGTTTTCTTTTAATTTACTTTTCTAACTGCAAATTGAAATATGTATTATATTTTCAGTTTGTAAATTCATCTTTTTTAGTTTTAATATTCAAACTCCTTCAAAATCTTAACGAAAGGAATAAATTTTCCACCAAAAAGATACATTTTTAACTGAGAAGACTAATTTTCTATAAAAAAAAGATCCAATTTTGTACAAATTGCATGCATTTTCAACCAGATATTCGAATTTTTTCAAAAAAGATGAATTTTCAAACAAAAAATGGATTAGTACAATTTTCAGTTTGAAAAAATTAATTAAAAAAAAATTACAAGAAAATAGTTGAACTTTCAACCAAAAAGATGAATTTTAAATGAAATTTTAGATGAAATAGTTAAATTTTTATTGAAAAAAAAAAATTATAATCTTCATAAAAAAAGATAATTTTTAAGCGAGAAGATTAACGTTCTATCAAAAAAGATCCATTTTTTACAAAATGCATGAATTTTAAACCAGATATTTGAATTTTGAACAAAAAATGGAAAAGTTAAATTTTCAGTTAAAAAAATTAATTTTCAACCAAAAAAAAAAAAAAATTTTTAACAAAATATTTAAATTTTCAGCCAACGAAATGAATTTTCAAATAAAAAAATAAATTTTTAACCAAGAAGATTAATTTTCTATGAAAAAAGATCCATTTTCACAAAATGCATGAATTTTCAACCATATATTTGAATTTTTAACAAAAAGATGGATTTTAAACAAAAAATGGAATAGTGGAATTTGCAGTTAAAAAATTATTTTCTAACAAAAAAATTCAACAGAATAGTTCAATTTTCAACCAAAGAAATGATGTTTCAACCAAAAGATATTTTTTTAACGAAGAAGATTTATTTTCTACCAAAAAAGATCAATTTTTCACAAATTGCAGAAATTCTCAATCAGATATTTGAATTTTAACAAAAAAAGATGAATTTTCAACAGAAAATGGAGTAGTTAAATTTTTAGTGAAAAAAAAATTAATTTTCAATCAAAAAAAAAAGAATTTTCAACATTCAAACTTCTTCAAACTCGTAACGAAAGGAATACATTTTCCATTAAAAAGATAAACTTTTAACTGAGAAGATTAATTTTCTATCGAAAACGATCCATTTTTTACAAAATGCACGCATTTTCAACCAGATATTCGAATTTTCAACAAAAAAGATGGATTTTTAAACAAAAAATGGAATAGTACAATTTTCAGTGTAAAAAAATTAATTAAAAAAAATCCAAGTAAATAGTTGAACTTTCAACCAAAAAAGATGAATTTTCAACAAAAAATGGAATAGTTTAATTTTTATTCAAAAAAAATTAATCTTCATAAAAAAAAGAATTTTTTAACAAAATAGTTTATTTTTCCGCCAAAGCAATGAATTTCGAACCAAAAGATACATTTTTAACCAAGAAGATTTATTTTCTACCAAAAAAGATCAATTTTCCACAAATTGCATGAATTCCCAATCAGATATTTGAATTTTCAACAAAAAATGGAATAGTTAAATTTTCAGTTAAAAAAATTAATTTTCAACTAAAAAAGAAGAATTTTCAACCAAATTTTTTTTTGTTATGAAAAAAAAATGTTTTTTTTTTAAGTAGTTCAACTTTCAACCAAATAAATGAATTTTCAGCCAGAAGATAAGGTTTTAACCAAGAAGATTTATTTTCTACCAAAAAAGATCAATGTTTCACAAATTGCATGAATTAATAATCAGATATTTGAATTTTTAACCAAAAAAAAAAGATAAATTTTCAACAGAAAATGGAGAAGTTGAATTTTCACTGAAAAAAATTAATTAAAAAAAAAAAAAAAAAAAAAAAAAAAAAAGAATTTTCAACATTCAAACTTCTTCAAACTCTTAACGAAAGGAATAAATTTTCCACCAAAAAGATGAATTTTCAACTGAGAAGATTAATTTTCTATCAAAAAAGATCAATTTTTTACAAAATGCATGCATTTCCAACCAGATATTCGAATTTTTAACAAAAAATATGGATTTTCAAACAAAAAATGGAATAGTACAATTTTCAGTTTAGAAAAATTAGTTTAAAAAGAAATTCCAAGAAAATAGTTGAACTTTCAACCAAAAAAGATGAATTTTCAACATAAAATGGAATAGTTAAATTTTTATATTAAAAAAAAAAATAATAATCTTCATAAAAAAAAGAATTTTTCAACAATATAGTTGATTTTTCCGCCAAACAAATGAATTTTTAACCAAAAAGATCAACTTTTAACTGAGAAGATTAATTTTCTGTCAAAAAAGATCGATTTTTTACAAAATGCATGTATTTTCAACCAGATATTTGAATTTTTAAGAAAAAATGGAATAGTTAAATTTTCAGTTTAAAAAATTAATTTTCAACTAAAAAAGAAGAATTTTATCTCTTCTAATCTTGGTTGGAAATTGATGTTGTTTAGAGGAAAATTCATAAACTTTGCCACACAAAAAAAAATCTTTTTCCGAGTCTGGAGGTCAGGCCATGTTTAACTTATGTTTTTGGGGTCGCTGAATCCAATTCCGAGGTCCAAAAAATGCCAGCACGTCAGGGTTCTAACATAACCTCAAAAAACCTCATAAAAAATATTTTTCCCGGTCTGGAGGTCGGACGATGTTTACTATATGTTTTTGGGGTCGCTGAATTCGAATTCGAGGTCTAAAAAACCCCAGCATGTCAGGGTTCCGACATAACCTCAAAAAACCTCCAAAAAAAACTTTTTCTTGATCTGGAGGTCAGACGATGCTTAATATATGTTTTTTGGGTCACTTAATCCAAATCCGAGGTCTAAAAAACCCCAGCACGCCAGAGTTCCGACATAACCTCAAAAGACCTAATAAAAAATCTGTTTCTCGGTCTGGAGGTCAGACCGTGTTTACTATATGTTTTTGGGGTCGCTGAATCCAAATCCGAGGTTCGAAAAACCCCAGCACGTCAGGGTTCTAACATAACCTCATAAAAAATCTTTTTCCCAGTCTGGAGGTCAGATGATGTTTACTATATGTTTTTGGGGTCGGAGAATTCGAATTCGAGGTCTAAAAAACCCGATCACGTCAGGGTTTCGACATAACCTTAAAAGACCTAATAAAAAATATTTTTCCCGGTCTGGAGGTCAGACCGTGTTTACTATATGTTTTTGGGGTCGCTGAATTCGAATTCGAGGTCTAAAAAACTCCAGCACGTCAGGGTTCCGACATAACCTCGAAAGACCTAATAAAAAATCTGTTTCTCGGTCTGGAGGTCAGACCGTGTTTACTATATGTTTTTGGGGTTGCTGAATCCAAATCCGAGGTCTAACAAAATCATAGCACGTCAGGGTTCTAACATAACCTCAAAAAACCTCATAAAAAATCTTTTCCCTGGTCTGGAGGTAAGACGATGTTTGCTATATGTTTTTGGGGTCGCTGAATCCGAATCCGAGGTCTAAAAAACCCCAGCACGTCAGGGTTCTGAAATGACCTCGAAAGACCTAATGAAAAATCTTGTTCTGTGTCTGGAGGTCAGACGATGTTTGCTATATGTTTTTGGGGTCGCTGAATCTGAATCCAAGGTCTAAAAAATCATAGCACGTCAGGGTTTCGACATAACCTCAAAAGACTTGACAAAAAATCTTTTTCCGGGTCTGGAGGTCAGACCATGTTCACTATTTTTTTGGGGTCTCTGTATCCGAATGCGTAGTGTAAAAAACGTCACCACGTCAGGGACGTAGTAAAGAGACGATTATTTCAGCGACCCTAAAAACATATAATAAGCATGGTTTGACCCCCGGACTCAAAAAAAAATTTTATGAGGTTTTTTTACGTTATTTAGAACCCTGACGTGCTGGGGTTTTTTGGACCTCGGATTCGGATTCAGCGACCCCAAAAAAAATATATTAAACATGGTCTGACCTCCAGGCCCGAAAAAATATTTTGTTGTGTGTGGCTGTTATTAGTCTTCTAGGTTTTAATAAATCTGAATGAATTTTTAATGCGAATAAGTAACATTCCTCAAGGTGTAAGCGAACCATATAAAAAGGAAATTTACCGCAGCATGCACTCGACTTTTAATTTGAATGTATGCCGGTAATCTTGAAAAGTTTCTGACTAAAGGGTTGAGGATACTGCATGCAGAAGTGTTCTCACACAACTTGCAAACATCTGGCTAAAGTAGTCACTACAGTTAAACTAATTCGCAAGCATAGGGAAGAGCGAAGTGGCTGGTTAAGGTGGGTTTTGAACACTTGCCAGAGATTTCAATCGTGCTTGCACCCAATAGAAACTTTTTTTCGCCACCGCTTAAGACCAATAACGAAGCGGAACGCCTTGAATGCCATTCACCTTTTTTTCTTTCTCGAATCTTTTAAAATAAATTAAATTGTACGAGATCCGCAGTAAAGAAATTTTACGATCAAAGGTATCGATTTTCAGAGAGTAAAGAGAAGAATTCACTCTGATGAAAGAGACATAATCCTTATGACCAGGAAATTAAAGAGCGTTCGTTTATTGAGTGATAAGTTTTATTTCAGCCAAGCAAAGAAAATTATAACGGATAATTTATTCTACTAGCTATCATAATTTTTTTTAATACGAACATTAAAAGTTTCATAACTGAAAAACTTTTTTATTCAAATATCAAATACAAAGCATGCATAGCATTAGAACTCTTCTGAATTGATAGTATTCAAAATGAAACTTTTTCGACTAAATTAAATTTTTAATTCATAAATTTATCAAAACAGTTTATCAGATTCTTTTCGGACTTATTTTTTTTTCTTATCCAAAAAAAGTTTAGGTTTCTTCCTTTAAATATTTTGAAATTAAAAAATTGTTTGAAAGGTTTCAAAAGATTGAATTTTAATTTTTTTAAGAAATGTTTTAACGCAGTAAGAAAGGAATTTAACAAGGTCAATTAAGAAATTCGATATTGTTTCAAAGATTTCAAGACATTTTAAAGGATTTAAACCAAGTTGTGAAATCGGGAAGAATTTCCTATAATTTATAATGATTTTGAAAGAGTTTATACAATTAAAATTTTTTTGGGGATTCTAGAATATTCCTAGGAATTTTCAAAAGCTATGAAAAAATTTTAATCTATTTCAAAATGTTTCAAGGGACTCCAGAGAATGTGAAAGATTTCAAGGGTTTGAAATTGCAGTTTTGAAGAATTTTCTGCAACTTCGGATAATTTGGAAGAATTTCGTAGAATATTATAGGGTTTTTGAGGCAAAATGAATTTCAAAAGATTTAGGGATTGAGCATTTGAAAATTAAAAAACCTGAGGAAAAATATTCGTGAATTTAAACTTTTAAATCACTGTCATTTTAACTAATCAAAATTAAAGAATTTGAAAATATGAATTTTCAACAAAAAAGTGAATTTTCTAAAATGTAGCTAAATTAAAAAAAAAATTATAATTTCAAACCAAATAGTTGAATTTTCAACCAAAAAGATGAATTTTAAATCAAAAAGATTAACTTACTACCAAAAAGGAAGAAATTTAAAAAAAAAAATGAAATTTGAACAAAATACAAAAATTTTCAACCGATCGGTTGCATTTTTGTTACCAAAGAAGATCAAATTTTTACGAAAAGAGATAAATTTGCAAACAAAAAAGACGTATTTTCTACAATATAATTTAATTTTCTACCGAAAAATATGAATTTTCAAAGAAAAAGTTAATTTTCAACCATATAGTTTAATTTTCTACGTAATTGTTAAATTTTCAAGCCAAGAAGAATCTCAACAAAACATGTAATAGTTGATATTTCAATCAAATAAATTTAATTAAAAAAAAAAAGTTGAATTAAACGTAAAAAGACAAATTTTCAGCCAAAAGGGTAATCGTTGACCATAGCAGATTAA
Organism: Andricus curvator; assembly: GCA_932195095.1. Lineage (NCBI taxonomy): Eukaryota > Metazoa > Arthropoda > Insecta > Hymenoptera > Cynipidae > Andricus > Andricus curvator. The sequence goes on from CAKNYM010049301.1 coordinate 88,377, forward strand.
TTTTTAACCAAACAGTTGCGTTTTTGACCAAAAGGAATGAATTTTCAATTTACAAAAAAAAATCCACCAAAAAAACGAATATTTAACAGAATGCATACTTTTTCAACCAAAATTTGATTTTTTGACTAGAAGAGATCAATTTTTAATTAAAAATATCAATTTTCAACGAAAAATTAAATAATTACATTTTCAGCTCAACAAATGAATTCTCAAGCAATAAAATCGAAATTTCAAGAAACTGGTTAAATTTTCAACCAATCAAATGAATTTTTAACTTAAATGATAAATCTTCAACAAAAAAATATATTTTCAACAAAGTAGATTTACTGTTCACCAAGTATTTTAATTTACAAGCTAAAAAGAATGATTCTTCCCGAAAAATGTTATTGATGATATTTTAATTAAGAAAGATTTTAATTTAAATAAAAAACAGTTGAATTCAATAAAAAAAAATATAAATTTTCCACAAAAAAGTTGATTTTCTACTAACTAGTTAAATTTTCAAATACATAGTTCATTTCTGAACCAAAAAGATGAATACTATGAATGTTTAACAAAAAAGTTAATTTTTAACCAGATATTTTAATTTCATACCAAATTGTGGAATTTTCAAGCCGCAAAGATAAATTCTTAACAAAATATGTAATAGATGATATTTCAACGAAATGGAATTTTAATTTAATACAAAAAACAGTTAAATTTTTCAAAGAAAAAAAAACAGTTTTTCAGCAAAATAGTTAAATCCTCAACCAAAACAGATGGATTTTCAACAAAACAGTTTCGTTTTAACCAAAAAGAATGAATTTTCAAACAAAAAAAAATTATATTTTTTTCAAACGGAATAGTTAAATTTTCGAAGAAAAGATTAATATTCAACCGAAACAATGAATTTTCAAGTACGTATTTCAACATTTAACCAAGTAGTAGAATTTATGATAACAAAATGACTTTTTAACAAAAAAGTTACATTTTTAACAAAATCATTAATTTTTTAAGGCGAATTTTCAGCAAAATAGTTAAATCCTCAACCAAAGCAGATTGATTTTCAATCCAACATTTTCTTTTTAACCAAAAAGGATGAATTTTTAAACAAAAAAATTAATTTTTTACCAAAAAAGACGAATTTTCAACAAAATGAATTAATTTTGAACCAGTTTAATTTTGAACCAAACAGTTGAATTTTCAACTAGAAAAGATCGACTGTGAATTAAAAATATCCATTTCCAAGGAAAAATGAAATAATTACATTTTTAGCTTAAAAAATGAATTTTCAATCAATAAAATCAAATTTTCAAAAAACTCATTAAATTTTCAACCAAGTAGGTAAATTTTGAAACAAAAATGATGAATTCTCCAAAAAATTAAATTGATAATGTTTCAACCAAGAAAATAAAAAAATATGTAGGAGACAGTTGTCCTAAGTCAGCACAGTGAGAGTTTTTTTTCAAAAACAGAGGGTAAACAGGGTTTAATGGCACTTTAATGTCTTTGATCGGGTACCACGATCCTTCATCTACAATTCTATGTCGTTCGCAAAGTGAAGAAGTCGATTTTTGCTATTTCGAAAAATGGTGGTCCTAAGCCGGCACCCACTGGTCGTGAGTCAGCACATAATTTTTCTCGCTCGAATGCAAGGAAAAGGGCAAGTTATGTAAGTTTTAAGAGGAAATAGACAAATTCATGCCATTTACAACAAAAAACATGTAGAATATTGTCAAACTTTATTTATAGGATGGACACCTACCAGAGACAAGAAACATGCAGTAAAACCACAACCAAACTACAAAAAAACAACAGGAAACGAGCGACATGGAATTTAAACACAACAAAATAACATACAAATACAAAGGAAAGCAATAAAAAAAGGTGCCGGCTCAGGACCACCTGTTTGGTGCCGACTCAGGACGGTTAAGAATGTTTGCACATTGTGTGCTATTACGTACACGAAACAAATCCGAATGAAAAATCGAATTTATCAGGCAAAAGAACACAGAAAACAAAAACCAACGCACTTAATCGATTGAACTTTTCAAAATATTTACACACCTGTCAAGCGAAAACTAAAGTGATAATTGTCAGCGTAAATTACGTTCATGTTTAACAAACTGTCATACGAAAAAATGGTTGAGTCGACACGCGCGCAATTTCTGCGAAACGCGAGGGTGCCGGCTTAACCCACAGTGCCGACTTAGGACCACTATCCGCTATTTTGAACAAAATAGTAAAATTTTCAACCAGAGAGATAATTTTCAACTGTAATAATGAATCTTATAGAAAAAAATTAATTTTGAACAAAATAGTTTAACATTCAACTAAATGATTATAATTGATTTCAGTTTTTTTCTCTACATGATCCCTAATTAATATTTTTAAAAATATTTATTTAAGACCACGTAGAGAGAAAAATATAACGAAAATGAAACCAGGAATTTATTTATATTTCCATAAGACAAAGATGTCAAAAATAGTCAAAAATAGTATAAATTTTAATCATTTCTTAAAAAGCCTTTTGTAACAAAATATACATTTAAGAGGTGAAATTATGCAATTTTTAGCTCTTTAATCTGCACATCATATTTTCTCGATTACTATAGTTAATTGCGTGCTCAGTCATGAAATTTTCTGTAACTCCTGGGATTGAATCTCTATTTTATGATCACGTACGTACGTTTAATACACCAATGCATTCGAAATGTATGCATTGTATCGCATTAGATTAAACTATGGCTCGACTCAGTTAATTTGCCATTTCTGAACACCATGAATTGGAACTTCATGTCATTGAAATTATATACAATGAATATTATACTCCCTATTATATTATTTTTTATTTGATTATTTATCATTTTTTTATTCGTTTCCAAAATTCAATATATAAGTATATGACTGCTGAACTTTTAAACATAAAAGAAAAAAAAATTGTCAAGGGATTACAAATATTTTAATGTAGCTAAACGAAAACATTTTTCATTTAAATAATTACCAAACTTTCAATTTTTACACTTATTTACAATAGGAAAATTCATCTATTATTGAAACGTTATTCTGCTCTAAAACTTTTTGTTAAATTAGTTGTTTTAACATCCCCTAAACATTAAAGCAAGAAAACAGAGATTTCCTAACAACCAAAACTAAGGAATATTTTTTTATTAAACAATTTTGACAAAAATCTCTTTAAAATAAGTGCAGGAAGCATACCCTACAAGAAAAAAATTAAAAATTTATTTTGAGGGTTGTTTTAAGAACGCCTAAACATTCAAACAAGAAAATCGGCATTTTCAAAGAAAAAAAACCATAGGAATTTATTTATCATAGGTACTATAGAATTTTTTTAAGAGCTAATATTTTAAAAATTTATTTTCGGCCGTACTAGTATAATCAAACAATCTCCTGTGATTTTCTTTGGTAGAGAATATCGATTATTATGTTTTAAATGCTTAAGGGATGTTAAAACAACCCTTGAAATAAATTTAAAAACAGGTCCAGTAAGCTAGCACCTTCACAACAAAATTTTGGGATTCTTCACAGCTCAGACTCTTAGGCTTTTTTTGGGCACAAATTAAAATTTTTGGGCTTTTTTACTTTTTTCAAAAAATCAATTTTCTTGGAGGTGCTAGCTTACATTAACCTAGCGCCTCTACTTCCTAAAATCACAAAATAATGAAAATTCAATTCTCACATAGTTTTGGGCTTTTTGAGGCTCTTTAAATCCGAAAAAATCGCCAAAACAATCCTTAATTCGAAAATCAACCCCCTTCAAAAAATTTAATTTTTTCACAAATTTAATCCCGGCATATTTTTGGACATTTTGGGTTTCTCGAATATACCTTCTGCGATTTTTTAGCTACAACCCTTAGCTCTAAAAATCAACCCCTTTGTACCACGTAGATATGAATTTATCAAAAAATAATCTTTTTGAGAATTTTACAGTGTGGATAGAGTCAATGATTTTTGGGCTCCTCGAAAATTCTCCTCGTAAAATTCTCGAATAGGTTCTTTTTTGACAAATTCATATCTACGTGGTACAAAAGGGTTGATTTTTAACTTTGAGGGTTGGAGCCGAAAATTTGGAGTGGGTATTTTCATGGACCCCAAAAATAAGCGACTCTATCCACACAGCGAAATTCTCAAAAAGATTATTTTTTGACAAAGTTATATCTACGTGGTACGAAAGGGTTGATTTTTACCTTTGAGGGTTGGAGCCCAAAATTCGGAGTGGGTATTTTCGTGGAGCCCAAAAATCAGAGACTCTATCCACACTACAAAATTCTCAAGAAGATTATTTTTTTACAAAGTCAAATCTACGTGGTACAAAGGGGTTGATTTTTAACGTTAAGGGTTGGTGTAAAAAAATTGGTGTGGGTATTTTCGAGAAGCTCAAGAATCGGAGACTCTATCCACACTACAAAATTCTCAAGAAGATTATTTTTTTACAAAGTCAAATCTACGTGGTACAAAAGGGTTGATTTTCAACGTTTAGGGTTGGTGTCAAAAAATCGGAGTGGGTATTTTTGAGGAGCCCAAAAATCCGAGACTCTAGCCACATTGTAAAATTCTCAAAAAGATTATTTTTTGACAAAGTCATATCTACGTGGTACAAAGAGGTTAAATTTGAACGCTAAGAGTTGGTGTAAAAAAAGCAGAGTGGGTATTTTCGAGGAGCCCAAAAATATACACCAGGTTTTTTGTAAAAAATTCCAAGTTTTTGAAGGGGTGTTGATTTTGGAACATAGGGGTTGTTTTGGAAAAACTTCTTTCGTGAATTTCAATAGCCCAAAAAAAGCTCAAAATTCTAGGAAAATTGAATTCTTATTATTTTCTGATTTTAGAAAGTGGAGGTGCTAGTTTAATGTAAGCTAGCACCTCCATAAGAAAATTAATTTTTTGAAAAAAGGAAAAGAGCCCAAAAATTTTAATTGGTGCCCAAAAAAGCCCAAAATTCTGAGCTAGAAAGAATCCCAAAATTTGATTCTGGAGGTGTTATCTTAATCGACCTTTCAACAGTTTTTCATGCTGGAATATGTTTCCCACGTTTATTGGTTATTGATTTCTGACAACAATAGTATAATGAAAAAATCTCCTGATATTTTGGTTGTTAATAAATGTCAATATCCTTGTTTAAATATTTAGAGAATGCTTAAACAGCCATTGAAATAGTTCCAACAAATTTCCCTGTTTGTGTGTTTCTCACATGTATTCTAGATTGATTTCCGATATTAATAGTATAATAAAAAAATCTCCTATTATTTTGTTTTTTTAATGAATGTCGATATCCTTGTTTGAATATTTATAGAATTTTAAAACAACCAATAAAATAGTTTTAGCGTTTTTGGTAAATATCACTTTTGTTGTCTGCACATTCAAGGGATGTTAAAACAGCCATCAAAATAATTTCAAAGACTTTTCATTGTAGGATATTTTTGCCAACTTTATTGTAAACTAATATTCGACACCAATGGTATAATAAAAATACTCTTGAGATTTTGGTTTGTTAGAAATGATGATTTTTATTTTCTGGATGCATAGGGGATGTTAGAACAACCCTCAAAATAATTTTAAAGACTTTTCCTGGTATAATGTTTCCCAAGTTTATTTTCAATTGATTTTCAAAAGCAATGGTATAATAAAAAAATCTCCATTTATTGTTGTTATTAGTAAATGTCGATATCCTTGTTTGAATATTTCGGGAATATTAAAACAACCAATAAAATAGTTTCAGCTTTTTTTGTAAATGTTAATTTTCTTGTCTGCACATTTAAGGGATGTTAAAACAACCATCAAAAAAATTTCAAAGACTTTCCATTGTAGGATATTTTTTCCCACTTTATTGTAAATTAATTTTCGACACTAGTCTCAAATTTTTTGTTATTAAAAAAAAAGTTTGAGATTTTGTTTTTTTTTAGAAATGTTGATTTTTATTTTCTGAATCCTTAGGGGATGTTACAACAACCCTCAAAATAATCGTAGAGACTTTTCCTGGTAGTATATGTTTCCCAAGTTTATTTTAAATTAATTTTCAAAACCAATGGTATAATAAAAAAATCTACTGTTATTGTTCCTATTAGTAAATGTCGATATCCTTGTTTGAATATTGAGGAAATGTTAAAACATCCATTAAAATAGTTTCAGCGTTTTTTTGTATAGATGTCAATTTTCTGGTCTGCACATTCAAGGAATGTTAAAACAACCATCAACATAATTTTAAAGACTTTCCATTGTAGGATATTTTTTCCAAGTTTATTGTAAGTTAATTTTCGACACCAATGGTATAATAAGAAAAAAGTGAGATTTTGGTTTGTTAGAAATGTTGATTTTTATTTTCTGAATGCTTAAGGGATGTTAGAACAACGCTCAAAATAATTTTAGAGACTTTTCCTGGTAGGATATATTGCCCAAATTTATTTAAATTAATTTTTCAACCAATGGTATGATAAAAAAAGCTCCTGTTATTATTGTTATTAGTAAATGTCGATATCCTCGTTGTTTTAATATTCAGAAAATGTTAAAACAACCAATAAAATAGTTTTAGCGTTTTTGGTAAATGTCACTTTTGTTGTCTGCACATTTAAGGGATGTTAAAACAGCCATAAAAATAATTTCAAAGACTTTTCATTGTAGGATATTTTTGCCATGTTTTTTGTAAATCAATATTCGACCCCAATGGTATAATAAAAATACTCTTGAGGTTTTGGTTTTTTAGAAATGTTGATTTTCATTTTCTGAATGATTAGGGGATGTTACAACAATCCTCAAAATAATTTTAAAGACTTTTCCTGGTAGGATGTGTTTTTAAAGTTTATTGTAAATCAATCTTCGACATCAATGGCATAATAAAAATACTTCTGTGGTTTTTGCTTTTATGAAACGTCGATTTTCTTGTCTGCATGTTTATGGGTTGAAAAAACAACCCTTAAAATATTTTTCAATACTTTTTCTAGCAAGATATGTTTACCAAGTTTATTGTGAATTGATTTTCGACAGTAATAGTATAATAAAAAACTTTTGTTCACGGAAAAAAATATAAGCTGCCTGTCGGTACCAGCAGATTACTTCACTAATTCACAAAACGTACATAAAATGCAGAATTTTATTTTTATTTGAAACAGCTTCATACCTTATGACATGGATGTTTTGTTTTTTTAAATTCATAAATATTTTGTTTTTATAAATTGAGAAACCATTAGTATCAATCTCCATGCAATAAAAATAAATAAATTTTTAAAGCCAGCTTAATAGTCTAGCAATTTAAATTGCTCACGCAAAAAAAAATTGGTAGAACATCACTTTTGCACATTTTTGAAATGTAAATTTTCCAAATTCGTTGTCAAAGAGTCAAATTTTTTCCGTGTGTTTATCGTTTTTTTTTTTTTTCAAATGGCAATTTTCTTATCTGCATGTTTAAGGGATCTTGAAACAAGCTTTTGAATATTTTCAAAGACTTTCCCTGATAGGATATGTTTTCTAAGTTTATTGTTAATTAGTTTTTGTCAACAACAGTATAATAAAAAAATCTTTTGTGATTTTGGCAGTTAGGAAATGTCAATTTCCTTATATCAATTATAAGAGGATGTTAAATCAACCCTTGTACACTGAGAAAAAAAATTTTTGGATCCAAAGAAATGCATTTCTTTGATTGTATTCATTTGAGCCAAAAAACCGTTCATTTCATTCATTCAACCGAATCATTACTTCGGGCGCCATTTCTTTGAAATAAAGAAATATTTCTTGGCCTCAGAATATGAGATAATTAACTCAAGGAATTGATATCTTTAAAACTAAGAACCTAGTTCCGTAAATCTTGCTTTCGCATCCAAAGAAATATTTTTTTAGTTCAATAATTTTGAGCCTTTGAATTAAAAAATATTTCATTTGAAATAAGTAACCGATCGATGCGTGAAACAAATATTTTGGTTTCTTTGAATCAAAGAAATATTGACATAAATGAAAGCAATATTAATTAAGTGAAAGCGATATTTCTTTCGTTCTAATAGAACGTGTCATTAGTCGAATAAAGTAATTTGTTCACTTAAGTAATAATTTATTCACTTGGAAGATATGTTTCTTTTAATAAATAGAGTGAAGCGATTTATGTCCAATAAATATTTCCTTCAAGTGAAGAAATATATTTTTGAAATAACTTCATACACCATTCGTTCGAAAAAATATTTTGGTAAAATTCCTTATTTGTACTGAGTAGTTCAGACATATACCGCCAGATGCGCAGATTTTATAGTCTCACAATAGAAATGGATTCTCCAGTCTTTAAGTTAGCCATACATTTTCACCGTAGATATAATCTGAAAAATGTGGTGATTGGTGTTTATCGGTCTTCCTAAGCATTGGTCAGTTTGTCTTGCTTGAAATTCTTTTTCCTACTTCGCGAAAATGAAAATAAATATACTATTATAATCATTATAATTGCATTGACTATTTTTTTCAATGAATGGCCCTGCTTCATTTTCATACTTTAACTATTCAACATTTTCAAACAGTAGGAGAACTTTCTGTTTGAGTAAATTGTTCTGTGAATCAATTAATATTTTCTCAACTCTGTTACGTCTTTTTTTTAACAATATGCCGCATCTTAGAAACAAATAAATATTTATTTCCGTTGAAAAAAATTTCTTTGTTGCAAAGAAATGTTTAGTTTACCAAAAAATACGCTTATTTGAATCAAAGAATCATATATTTGGTTCAAAAGAAACTTTTGCTCAGTCCGAGTTACATTTATTTGTATGTAATAATTATCTTCTTGGACTTACACCATACTTCTTTACATTACGGAACTCACCTATCATATCAAATACTTATTTATTACAGTCAATAACAAATCTATTTCACTCAACGCATATTTTACAGTGTCGAGTAAGTATTTCTATGCCTTAAGCATGGCGTTCCTCAGATCCAAACAAAAGATTTCTTTAATCTGAAGAAATATTTCTTCGGCCATATTCTGCTCTATCATTTCTTTGAATCAAAGAAATTTCCTTTGATTCAAATAAGTTTTTTTTTCAGTGTAATAAATCAATCAATTCATTGTAAGTTGATTTTAATCCAAAAATCTCTTATGATTTTGTTTGCTAGTAAATGTCGATATCCTTATTTAAATTTTTATGAAATGTTTAAACAACCCTTAAAATATTTTAAACTAATTTCCCTGCAATATTTCTCTTATACAATTTGAATTAATGTCCAATACCAATAGCATAATAAAAAAATCTCCTGTGATGTTTTGTTTCTTAGTAAGTGTAAATATTCTTGTTCGTTTAAATATTTAGAGAATGTTGGAACAACCCCTAAAATAGTTTCAACGACTTTTCATGCTTGGGTATGTTTCTTAAATTTGTTTCTGATTTATTTTTGATACCAATAGTATAATAAAAAAATCTGCTCTGATTTTGATTGCTAATAAATTTCGATATCTTTGTTTAAATATTCAGAGAATGTTAAAACAACCCTTAACAAGTTTTCAACGACTTTTCGTGCTTGGATATATTTCTTACATTTCTTATGAATTGCTTTCTAGCCCAAATACGATAATTAAAAAAAATTCAGGTAGTTTCGGTTTTTTTAAATGTCGATTTTCATTTAATAAATTTTTAGGGGATGTTAAAACATCCCTCAAAATAATTGAACCCACTTTTTCTGCTGGGATATGTTTTTCACGTTCATTGTAAATTTATTTCTGACACCAATAGTATAACGAAAAAACTCTTGTTCTGGTTTTTTAGAAATTTCGATTTTATTGTCTGCATGTTCAAGGGATGTTAAAACAACTCTTAAAAATAATATCTTCGAAAAGAACTCAAGATCGTTGAAATATGTTATTTATTTCACCCTTGGCTTATTTTGTACAGAATTTTAAGAACTTTTAACATTTTAGGAAAGTAAGCATTTTATTCTTATATAACTAAAGTTTAGAGATCCTAATCAATCTTCAAAAAACAGGTCGATGCAAAATTCTGATCGGTCGTCTGATTATACCTATGATAGTAATAACAAATGCAATGTATAATAATAATGTAAAATTTATTACTGATTGGAAGCTTTCCAAATTTATTACAGTTTATTCTAAAGTTTACAAAACTAGACACTATCAGAAAAAAACATTAAAAATCGTTATAATTTCACAAAAGTAGTCTTAAACATTAAATAAATATAAATTAGAATCCGCTGCTAATTTTTAATGAATTAACAAATACTGAAAAACAATTTTTTTTTCATCTTTTCCCAAAAGAATTAGAAGGGTATTTACGAAAGATTGAACCCTGATAAAGTTACCTGTGCTTTATGATAAATTATTTAAAAAATACATTCAAAGTTTTTAAATAAATACGTCCATAAATAAGGAGTTATAATATTTCATTGCGAATCGAAAGAGTTTTGAAATTATTGAGGGCAGACTAGCAATTATTTTTAAAGAAATCACTATTATTTATAACAATCCCTGGTGGAAAAAGTGTTTATAAGAAAGTACAACATTTCTACAACTGTAATTTTTTTTCAAGACATGTACTTTTTTGTAAAGAAATTTACAAAATTTGACAAAAAAATACAGTTAAATGCAAATAGCTAATTTTGTATTGTATTTTCTTCTAGAAAAGTAAAACAATTAACAATAAAGTATAAGTTTCTACAATTCTACAATTTCTACAATTCAACAAAAAAAAATACAGTTAAATACAAATATCTAATTTTTTATTGTATTTTCTTCTAGAAAAGTAAAAAAATTGACAATAAAGTATATGTTTCTACAATTCAGAAATTTGTATAACGTTTTAATTATATTTTTTTTACTTTGTTGTAAAAATCTGCGTGTATTACAGAAAACTACAGAATTTTTAATTTTTTTCATTTGTGCGTTTGACGTGATAAAAACACTTTTAATTTTAAGTGAATTATATATAATTAATTACGTGTACAAATTAAAAAAAAATACATTTTCACAAACAATACTATATTAATAAGGAAGACAGTTTTTTGAATATTTATCAATATTTTACTTTTAATTTAAAGTAAGCAATTATGATTCAAATATTGAAAACTTGAACAATTATCAATTTTGAAAAAATTCGAGTTAGTTTAAGATATATTTACAAGTTTTGAGAAGATCCAAAATTAATTTAAAAGTGGAAATGATTTCGAAGAATAAAAAACTAAATTTAGATTTTCGAAGATTTCGAAATAAAATTTTGAGGCTTTTTAAGGATCTTCGAAGCTTTTGAAAATAAAAAAAATCTTAAGTTTGCTGGGAAAATTTAAAATGATTTTTCATTTTGAAAAATTAATTTTGAAAAGATTTCAAAATAATTTAAAACGTGAAAAGATTTCAAAACATTTAAAACATAAAAAAAAGAATCTGGATAATTTTAAGGAATTTTTTTTACTTTTACAGGATTTTTGAAAAATTGTAGGAAAAAATCGAGTTCCAAGATAATACGATTATTACTAGAGTCATGGAAAAATTTTAAATGATTTCTTTAAAACAAATTTTTCATTCCTTCTTCAAATCATAGCATTGAAAATCATAGCGTGGATTCATATTTTTTCAAATGTTTTAACTGTACAATATTTTTTTTTATTCAATATGTTATATATATTATACGTATATATTATAAATGATTGTTTAAAAATGAAAAATCATTTTAAATTTTCCCAGCAAACTTAGGATTTTTTTTATTTTTAAAAGCTTCGAAGATCCTTAAAAAGCTTCAAAATTTTATTTCGAAATCTTCGAAAATCTAAATTTATTTTTTTATTTTTCGAAATCATGTATATTATATGTATAAATAATAATATAATAATAATGTTAATAATAATATGTTAGATATATATATATATATTATATTGAATATGTGTGTGTATATATATATATATTTCTTAGTATGTATTAAAGTTAAAATTTTTAATTCTGCAATTTAATGACTTTTAATTTAAAATATTTTTATTCTAAAGTTGTAAAAGCTTTCATTTTATACGCGAAAATTATTAAGCGTTTGAATTAAAATTTTTTTAAGCTTTAATTTTAAAAGTTTCAGATTCAAAAGTATTCTAGTTTGAGTGTTTTAATTTGCGGTTCAGTTTTTATTAAATCAAATGAAAAAATTTCGATGACCGTGATCAATTCTTTTAAAATTTTTATTTGCAGTCAAGGAATTGTTTTTTTTTCGACCTAGGATGAAAAATATTGAGAAAATTCAATGACATAATTTTAGAAGACATATATGATGTCCAATCGATTGCTATATATTTAAAAAAAAAAAAACTTCAAACGTAAAGTTTTTTTTTTTTATAACGATTATCCATTATTTTCCTCGAATATCCCACCATTCCTTTACATTTTTAACATAGAAATTTGTTTTGGAAAATCGATCATGTACGCATATTAATTTGAAATTCTCTCATTGTAATATTCTAAATATTAATCATCCTAGGTCCAAAAAGAACAAATTTTCGGCTGCAAAACCAAGATTTACGATAAAACCTTCATGTTAAACTTCATGTAGTACACGGAAACTCTGAATAACAAATTTTTCCGATTCGAACAAATTGGGGGGGGGGGGGGGAAAGTTTAAAAAAAATTCCAATGCGTTTTTGAACCACCCTAATATTACATATAAATAGCATATTAAAAATGAATTACAACTAGTAAAAATTCACCCGACGTTGCCCGGGAAGTAGCAAATCCTAGCACTGCTGTCCAAATCTCTAACCTAGTAAGTATCATTTACCCTTAAGGCTTTTTTTCCGTACTTATGCACAGGACAGTGACCTTTATCGGAAATTTTACCTACTAGGTGCTTTCCACTTCAGTAGTGCTGCTTCGCATCCTTTTCTTGGTCCTAAAGTCCTATACGTCTCCACACCTAGGGAAAGGGTCCTTCTCGGTGGTGTCCTCATAGAAGAGTTAATTTCCTCCAGAAGCTGCCTTTCCTCCGGTGATAAATTATGTTTTAGCCTTACCCGCAAAAAACTCCGCGGGGCCGGCGTCGTTGATCTGGACTTACACTTGATCGGAACTGACAGCGAGATCTTTACTCACATAGGGTATATTGTTTGTATAACAAGCTTCCATGTTGGACATTGTGTGTGGAGGAGATGCTGGTCCACCTAGTATGCTTCTGGGGCTTCCGCCGTCGGAACCTGAGCCGCTAAGAGGACTGGGGTGTCGAGGAGGATAGTCAGTGTGAGTAAGCCTAGGAAGCGTTGAAGATATAAATCTAATATTCCTTGTCCTCTCCAGTCATATCCACGTGGACGACCATCAGTATCATCAACTATTGCCTCAGTTACACCTTCATAGAGCCATCAAAAGACGACATAATTTCTTGCATCGCTGATTGGGACTTA
>CAKNYM010049301.1:101736-111923 GCA_932195095.1 Andricus curvator
AGCCATCAAAAGACGACATAATTTCTTGCATCGCTGATTGGGACTTAGGTCCGATTGGAACTGACATATCTTTCCTCACTTGGGGTATATTGTTTGTATTACGACCTTCCATGTTTAGATTAAGTTTGGGGTTACTTCCCCTAGTTCTTCCTTTCAAGTCCTCTCCTCTTCGTTCTTTGTCTGTCTGGCTTGGGAGGCCCTACCAGTAGCAACGCTACCGCCAGCATAGCCGCTGAAGTCATTAGAGGAGAGAACAAGCCTATAGATACAATTATCTCATTTTCCAAAGAAGCATAAGTGCGATCGAACCCTCTATTTATGGGCCCTCCAAAATCGAAAAGGATTATTTCCCCTGGGGCGAGGAGTGAATGGTTGTTCGAGTATGCTTGTAGGGCTGGAAGTTCTGGGTGGAGAATTTGCTGGTCCAGCTAGTGTGCTTGTGGGGCTTCCTTCATCGGAATCTGAACCGGGAGGAGTATAGTTAGTGAACAGACCCATTCCTAGAAGTCGTGCAAGAGGTAAATCTAATATTTGTTGTAGTCTCCAGTCATATCCACGTGGTTCATCATCCTCAATATGAACTATTGCTTCAATTACACCGTCACGGAGCCATCCGAAGACGACAAAATTTCTTGCCACCAGAATCGTTCGTCTATTGAATGCAGCACGACGATTACCGAATTTCCGCTGCAAATATCCGAGATTTTGTCTAGGTGCATATGGAAATGTATCGATTTCATGTACTTGACTTGCGATTTCAAGTAGGGTTTCCGCAGTTGGCCTATATCGTACACCTGAAAAGCAAATTTATTATAATATGTGAATGATTCATTTTCAAACATCTATAATTAGACAGGCCGACAAAATATGTACCCAGACTTGGTGGCCCCGGAGGATTTTAACGTCCTCAAATCAAATCTGTCGTCCAAATTTTACCTGTACTTCAGGATTTTGAAATATTCTAACCTCCCTCGTGGAAAAATTTTCACAAAAAATTACAGAAAACTAAAACTATTTTTACCGGAATCTACAAATAAATACAATAAATTACAGCCGAAATTACAGGAAAGCACTACTTTTTTCTATTATTGAGACGCATTTTGTACTTTTTTTGTATTTCTTGTACATTGCTGTATTTTATTGTAGTTTTAATTTTCTACAAGAATTTACAACCAAAAAGTTGTTCTTTTTCGACCAAGGATGACAAATATTTAGAATCTCGCAATGAGATAATTTTAAATTAAGATGCGATCATGTATCCATGATCGCTATTACAAAAGAAGCATACATTTGAAGTTTTTTTTCAAATATACAGCAATCGATTCGACACTATATATGTTATTTAAAATTATGCCATTGCCTTGTTCTCAATATTTCTCATCCTAGGTCGGAAAAGAGCAACTTTTTGACTGCAAATTAAAATTGAACAATTGAGAAAGAGTTGATCACGGTCATTGGAATTAAAAGAGGCAAACTCTTGAAGATAAAATTTTTTTAATCTAAAGTCATAAAAACTGAACCGCAAATTAAAAAAGTCAAAGTGAAATACTTTTGAAGTTTAAACTTTTGAAATTAGAGCTAAAAAAAAGTTAATTCAAACGTTCAATAATTTACGCATATAAAATGCAATCTTTTAAAACGTTTCAATTGAAAATTTTTGAATCAAAAGCTGTTAAACTGCAAAATTTTAATATTTATATATTTTACAGTTAAAAAATTTCAATAAATAGAAATGCACGCTATCATTTTCAGTCCTATAAATTGAAGAATAAATAAAAAAATTCATAAATTTTAAATATATATTTTTTGCAATGTTTTTTCCAGGAATCTAATGATACTTTTTTTTATCTTGGAACTCGAATTTATCCTATAATTTTTTGAAAATCCTGCAAAAGTAAAAAAATTGCCTTAAAATTGTCCAGGTTCTTTTTTGAAAATTTCGGAAACGTTATTAAATATTCTTTTTAAATTAATTTAAAAATAATTATTGTAAGTTTTTCTAGGAACTTTGATATACATTTTTTATTTATTTGAAACTCTTCAAAATTCTACAAAGCTTATAAATCAAAATTTAAAAAAAAATGTTTTGAAATATTCTCTTAAAATTAATTTTTCAAAATAAAAAATCATTTTAAATTTTCCCAGCAAACTTGAGAATTTTTATTTTATTTTCTTAAAACCTTTAAAGATCCTTGAAAAGTTTTAAACTGTTATTTCGAAATATTCCATAATGTAAATTTCGGTTTTTATTTTTTGAAATCTTTTCCAGTTTTAAAATTTCCAGTTTTAAAATGGTCAAATTCAAAATCTAAATTTAAAACTCTAAAATATTCACGATTCAAGGCTTTCTAGTTCAAATAATTCAGTTTAAAATTGTTCAGTTTTTACTATTCGATTTATAATTGTTTATTTTAAATGAAAAGTAAAATATTGCTAAATATGCAAAAAAATGTTTTCCTTAATTCAAAAATTCAAATTAAATAGGTTCAAAATGAAATTTTTTAGATTGAAACAATATTTGAATAGGATTTTAAATTTAATAAAAGCCTTCAACTAGGAATCTATTAATTTCAATTTTTTTTAAATACTACTGAGGCTTTCAAATTGAAAAAATTCACAATGCATCTTGTTCGGTTGAAAATTTCCTATTTGCATAAAAATTTAATTATATTGTTATAAATTCGACTATTTTGTTAAAAAGTCATATTTTGTGGTCAAAAATTTAACTAATTTGCTGAAACTTTATTTGTTTGCCAAATATTCATCTCTGTGGTTCACAATTTAACTATTTTGTTAAAAATTATCTTTTTTGTTGACAATTTATATTTTTGGTTGAAAATTCAATAACACATATACAAAAATTGAAGTGGAAATAAGTTCAGCGAAATAATAATCAAAATAATTTTTTCACCTTTCTTTCGCTCGCGTTTTTTAATTTTCAAAACAATTTTACGATTAAAGAATTACTTTTCAGTTGCTGTTTAATCACTACTCATTCCTCTATTACTTTATTTGAATCAATTAAATTTGTGCTAAGGATTTTTTTTTCATAGATTAAAAATATTTAATACAGTTAATTAAATAAATAAATAAAAAATATAAATAATGATAAATAATAATAAAATAAAGTAATAAGAATAGATCTAAATCTGTAGTTAATATTTTACTAATAAAATTAACAATTCATTGTTTGTCTAAACAAATATTATTATTTTAACATTTCACTCATAACATACTAACTTTATATTTTTGGTTGAAAATTCAACTATTTTGTTAAAAATTTAACTTTTTTTTTTAATTCATCTATCATCTTGCGAATTAATCTTCTTGGTTGAAAAATTAACTCTTTGTTTAAAAATTCAGCTACATATTTAGTTTAATGTTAAATTCTTTTCTTAAAATTTTTTTTATTAAAGATCCATCATATTTGTTGAAAATTCATATTTTTTGTTTGCAAATGAATATTTTTGGTTGAAAACTCACCTTTTCTCTCAAAAATTCAACAATTTGGTAAAAAATTAAACTATTTCGTTGAAAATTAAATCTTTTGTTAAAAATTTATCTTTTTGGTTGAAAATTCAACTATTGTCTTGCAGATGAATTTATTTTATCTAAAAATTAATTTTTTATCTGAAAATTTAACTATTTTATTTTTGGTTGAAAACTATTTTCTTGAAAATTTGTCTTTTTTGGTAGAAAATTAATATTCTAGGTTGAAAAATCACCTTTTCTCTTGAAAATTCAACAAGTTGGTGAAAAATTAAACTATTTTGTTGAAAATAACTGTTTATTTAAAAAATTAGTTATTTTGTTGGAAATTCATTTTTTGTTGTTGAAAATTAATATTATTATATTGAAAATTAATATTTTTGTATTAAAAATTAATATTTTATCTGAAAATTTAACTATTCCATTTTTGGTAAAAAATTCATACTTTTTAGTTGAAAATTCGAGTACTTGGTTGCAAATTCATTTATTTTGTTGATAATTTGTCCTTTTTGGTAGAAAATTAATCTTCTTACTCAAAAACACAACTCTTCGTTTGAAAATTCAACTACACATTTCGTTGAAAATTTAACCATTTGTTTTAAAACTAGTCTTTTTTGGTAGAAAATTAACATTCTTAGTTTATAAATTCACATTTCGCTTGAAAATGAAAGAATTTGGGAGGAAATTAAACTATTTTGTTTAAAAAAACTGTTAATTTTAAATTTCAAGTATTGTGCTGAAAATTCATTTTTTTGTTGTTAAAAATTAATATTTTATCTCAAAATTTAACTTCTCTATTTTTGGTAGAAAATTTATCTTTTTTAGTTGAAAATTCAAGTAATTAGTTGCAAATCCATTTATTTTGTTAATAATTTGTCCTTTCTGGTAGAAAATTAATCTTCGTGTTCAAAAAATAAACCATTTGTTTTAAAATTTAACTAAATATTTGGTTGAAAGCTGAACTCTGTTATTAAAAATTAATTAATCAATTAATAATTGAAAAATTAAACTATTTGTAGTTTCAACTATTGTGTAAAATAATTTTTTTTTTGGTTAAAAATGATTATTTTATCTGAAAATTTATTTATTTATCATTTATTCAATGTCATTATTGTTACAATTTCAAGAATTTTCTATTTCGAATATTTTATTATGTCGGAATTTTATTTTTTGGTATTTTTGACGCAATTTCGTAAAGGAAAATTGAGCCTATTTATTGAGAAATAGCCAAAATCTGAATTTGTTCATTTAAATTGTTTAAACAATAGCCAAATAACATCTTTGTCATATAATCCTAGATAGTTATAGGGCAGATTTAAAAATTTTTTTGACAAATTTGAAAATCTTAAAAAAATGGTGCTTCTGAAAAGTTCATAAAAAGAATGTCAACTTCGTTCTCGAATAGAAAATTAACCAATTTTTTTCAAAAATCGAAACACATCAATCTTTTCGAAATTCAAAAAGTTTAAATTTTCAACATTAATTTTTTTCGACAAGTAGTTTCCAAGTATTTGTTATATTTTTTCCAGTAAATCGTGAAAAGTTACTATTTTTTGGAAGAAATTATATAGTTGACGAATGTGAAAAATAGTATTTTTTGTTCAACATATTTTTGATTGTTTCAACAATTTCTTGCCAGGAAATCGTGAAAAGTTAGTATTTTCTGGAATTAGCAACACAATTAACGAATGTTGAGAGTATTACTATTTTTTAGGCTATTTGGCAATTATCTACACAATTTTCATTTGTTTAAAAAATTTTTTCCCGTGCAAATCGTGAAAAGTTATTTCCCGTAATAAATTACGCAGTTAATGATTGCTAAAAGTGATATTTTTTCTAAAAGACAGTTTACAATTATGTAAACAATTGAAATCACTTGCTTTTATTCCTATCAGCATTTATTAATTGCGTTATCAATTTCAGTAAGTAGTAATTTTCCAAGATTTACAAGGAAAAAAAATTATTCAAAAGAATGAAAATTGTTTAAATAATTGCCACATATCGTTAACTAAATACATAACTCACTAAACTTTATTTCACGAAAAAGTTAATAAAAATAAATTTCGACCATCCTGATCAATACTTTTCAATGTTTTTCAAAATACAAATCGTGTTTTCTGTTATTATTATAAATATTTGTTAGATACATTAGAGCGGAGAAACTTAAAAAAATTGTTTAAATAAATAAACTTGTTTTTAATACACGCAATAGAAACATGATCACAATGTGGAAAGGAATAAATAACATCTTACTTTATCAGTGATACATATTTGACTCTTCAAATAAGTTTGTAATCTTGTATAAATATTCCGTGAAAAAATGTTATCAGTCTTCTGAACTTGGGTTACTATAGCCTCAAGAAATTTTTGTCATAAATTGATATTCAACAAAAATATTTGAATAGAAGAGTGATGATGAAAATTTTTTAAATATTAGGTTTAAAATTTTTTTAATCAATACCTAATAATTATAAATTCCATTTGGAAACGTTTGAAATTTAAATAAAAAAGTTTCAAATTAATTTCAGATTAGGTAAAATTTTGAAAAAAGGACAATTTTTCAATTGGAATAAAAGGAAGTAAACTTGTATTATTTATAAATAAGATCTTTTCAAGTTAATTAATTTGAAATTAAACAATTTCTAAAATTTTAATAATTGGTCAATTTTATTAGAAAAGAGTTGAAATTGTATCATTTCTAATTCAAAGCGTTCAAAATTAAAAACTTTTATTTTGAATTGAAGAATTTCGAAATTGAATTATTTTGGATTAAAATTTCAAATATTGAAAATATGAAACTGACAAATATTGTAAAAGATAAATAACAAATATTTAGTATAATTAATAATAATACAAATTTGAAAAAATTATCGAACTTCGTTTTTTGTATTTCTTTAAAATATTTCATAAAATGATTGGTTCCACCGAATATTTCCTATAAAAAATTCAAGATTATAATAAATGGGTACAATTTTCATAAATTTATTTTGTTTGCAAACCAATGAAAACTCATTAAAATGTAATTAAAAATCATGATTACTGAAAAGAATGTACTAATGTGCGAAGAAATAGTTTAAAAAACGCTATAGAGAGCAAAACAAAGATTTTCAAATTAGAATAAATTAACAAAAATTAAAGTAAAAATAAGTTCAGCGAAATATTAATCAAAATAATTTTTTCACCTTTCTTTGTCTAGCATTCTTTAATTGAAATAATTTTTACGATTAAAAAATTTCATTTTATTTACTGTGTAATCACTACTTATTCCTTCATTTGTATGAATTAAATTTGTGCTAAGGATTTCCTTTTCATATACTAAAAATATTTAATACATTTAATTGAATGAATAAATAAAAAATATAAATAATTATTAATATTATTGAATTGGACTAAAATAATAATAATAAATCGAAATCTGTATTAAAGACTGAACTAAATTAGCAATTAATTGTTTGTGTAATCAAATATTATTATTTTAACATTCCATTAATAAAATATTAACAAAATCACCAGCTTATTTGACTGAAGTCCGTAAGTGAAAAAATATTGACAAATTGAGGAAATGTTTTTAATTTCGAATTCATAAAAAATATTTGTACTGCGCTCACAGTATTTCGGTGTACCTGACCTACAATCTGAGTCTGTAAATATTTCCGGTTTTTCTCAAAAGATTAAAAGATTAGAGTGGGCCGAAATTTTAAAATTAGAATATAGAATTTATATTAATATCATTTTTTTTATTTTATAGTATCTATTATCTAAAATAATAGAAAATATTTAACTATTGTGTTGAAAGACAATTTTTTTTTTGTTAAAAATTAATATTTTATCTGAAAATTTAACTATTTTACTTGTGGTTGAAAATTTTGTCTTAAGATTTTGAAAATTTAACTAGTTTAACTTAACTTTAATTTATTAAATAAATTTATTATTTTTTCATTATATTTTATTTGTATATATTTTTTTTGTATTCAAGTATTTATTAAATAAATAATAAATTAACTTTATGTTAACTTTTTCAACATTATTTTTATATTTTTTATAATTGATGAAAATTTATATGTTAAGTTCAAAAATAATATATTATAATATATAATATATTTTTATAATATTTTGGAAATTTTATCAAAAAATACCAATTTTCGACGAAAAACACAAACATAACTTAAAATTGATAAAAATCTAAGCTTCTTTGAAATATAATTTCGTTTCAAATTAGAAATGCCTATTTTCGACAAGAAAAACTAAAATAATCAAAAATGGTTCAGATATTCTAAAATTTGTTCAAATTATTTTATATTTATTTCTGTTTGAGAATACGGGACGACATGACACTGCAAAATTTCCGAATGGGAATTTTATTATTTGAAAATTTTATTATTCGGGAATTTTTCAAGTTGGGAATTTCATTATTCGGTAATTTTATAATTCGTAAATTTTCCAATTCGGGAATTTTATTATTCGGGAATTTTTCAATTTGTGAATTTTATTTTTCGGTAATGTTATCATTCGTAAATTTTCCAATTCGGGAATTTCATCATTCGGGAATTTTATTATTCGGGATTTTCACAATTCGGGAATCTTAGTATTCTTAAATTTTCCAATTCGGGAATTGTACAGTGCGGACATTTTATTTTTTGGGATTTTTGAGTCGTCCCTTTATTATTCGGGAATTTTCCAAGTCGGGAATTTTATTATTCAGAAATGCTATTATTTGGTAATTTTCCACTCGGGAATTTTATTACTCGGAAATTTTTCAATTTCCTGATTTTATTATTCATGAATTTTACAATTCGGGAATTTTATTATTCGGAAATGTTATTATTCAGGAATCTTCCAATTCGGGAATTTTATTATTTGTAAATTTTCTAATTCCGGAATTTTATTAGGCGGACATTTTATTATTCGTGAATTTTCCAATTCGAAAATTTTATTATTCTTGAATTTTCCAATTCGGAAATTTTATTATTCTTGAATTTTGTAATTCGGGAATTTCACATTGTCGGAAATTTTATTATTCTGGATTTTTCAGTCGTCCATATATTGTTCCGGAATTTTCCAATTCGGGAATTTTATTATTCGGAAATTTTGTAATTTGGAAATCTTTCAATTCGGGAATTTTATTATTCGGAAATTTTATAATTCGGAAATCTTCCAATTTGGGAATTTTATTACTCGGGAATTTTCCATTTCGGGAATTTTATTATTCGAGATTTTCCCAATTCGGGAAATTTAATATTCTTGAATTTTCCAATTCGGGAATTTTACAGTGCGAAAATTTCATTTTTCGGGATGTTTGAGTCGTCCCTTTTTATTCGGTAATTTTCTAATTCGGGAATTTTATTATTCGGAAATGTTATTATTTGGGAATCTTCCAATTCGAGAATTTTATTATTCGGAAATTTTCCAATTACGGAATTTTATTATTCGGGAATTTTTTTATTCGGGCATTTTATTAGTCGTGAATTTTCCAATTCGAAAATTTTATTATTCTTGAATTTTCCAATTCGGAAATTTTATTATTCTTGAATTTTGTAATTCGAGAATTTCACCTTGTCGGAAATTTTATTATTCTGGATTTTTCAGTCGTCCACATATTGTTCCGGAATTTTCCAATTCGGAAATTTTATTATTCGGAAATTTTATAATTCGGAAATCTTCCAATTCGGGAATTTTATTATTCGGAAATTTTATAATTCGGAAATCTTCCAATTTGAGAATTTTATTATACGGGAATTTTTAATTTCGGGCATTTTATTATTCGAGATTTTCCCAATTCGGGAAATTTAATATTCTTGAATTTTCCAATTCGGGAATTTTACAGTGCGGAAATTTCATTTTTCGGGATGTTTGAGTCGTTCCTTTTTATTCGGTAATTTTTTAATTCGGGAATTTTATTATTCGGAAATGTTATTATTTTGGAATCTTCCAATTCAGGTATTTTATTATTCGGAAATTTTCAAATTCCGGAATTTTATTATTCGGGAATTTTTTAATTCGGGCATTTTATTATTCGTGAATTTTCCAATTCGGGAATTTTACTATTCTTGAATTTGCTAATTCGGGAATTTTATTATTCTTGAATTTTCCAATTTGGGAATTTCACATTGTCGGAAATTCTATTTTTCGGGATTTTTCAGTCCTCCCTTTATTATTCAAGAATTTTCCAATTCGGGAATTTTATTATTCGGGATTTTCTCAATTCGGGAATCTTAGTATTCTTAAATTTTCCAATTCGGGAATTGTACCGTGCGGAAATTTTATTTTTTGGGATTTTTGAATTGTCCCTTTATTATTCGGGAATTTTCCAAGTCGGGAATTTTATTATTCAGAAATGCTATTATTTGGTAATTTTCCACTTCGGGAATTTTATTACTTGGACATTTTTCAATTTCCTAATTTTATTATTCATGAATTTTACAATTCGGGAATTTTATTATTTGTAAATTTTCTAATACCGGAATTTCATTAGGCGGACATTTTATTATTCGTGAATTTTCCAATTCGAATATTTTATTATTCTTGAATTTCCCAATTCGGAAATTTTATTATTCTTGAATTTTGCAATTCGGGAATTTCACATTGTCGGAAATTTTATTATTCTGGATTTTTCAGTCGTCCATATATTGTTTCGGAATTTTCCAATTCGGGAATTTTATAATTCGGAAATCTTCCAATTCGGGAATTTTATTATTCGG
>CAKNYM010049301.1:111933-177893 GCA_932195095.1 Andricus curvator
GGAATTTTACAGTGCGGAAATTTCATTTTTCGGGATGTTTGAGTCGTCCCTTTTTATTCGATTATTTTCTAATTCGGAAATTTTATTATTCGGAAATGTTATTATTTGGGAATCTTCCAATTCGGGAATTTTATTATTCGGAAATTTTCCAATTCCGGAATTTTATTATTCGGGAATTTTATAATTCGGGCATTTTATTATTCTTGAATTTTCCAATTCGAGAATTTTACTATTCTTGAATTTGCTAATTCGTAAATTTTATTATTCTTGATTTTTCCAATTCGGGAATTTCACATTGTCGGAAATTCTATTTTTCGTGATTTTTCAGTCCTCCCTTTATTATTCAAGAATTTTCCAATTCGGGAATTTTATTATTCGGAAATTTATTATTCGGGAATTTTCAAATCCGGGAATTTTACAGTGTGGGCAATTTTATTTTTCAGGATTTTTCAGTCGTCCGTTTATTATTGGGAAATTTTCCAATTCGGGAATTTTATTATTCGGAAATTTTATTTTTCGGGAATTTTCAGCCGTCCCGAGAATACCAATATTTGATGTGAAACTAATTTTATTTAATTAATTAATTATATTTGATGTTAGTTTCTTGAGTCTACCGGGCGGTCTCATATCAATATTTTTTTTAATATTGATTTTTATTTATAAGTTGTAAAAAAATGTCTCTCTAGCTCCGCTGGGATTCGAACCCAGATCTTTAGATTGCAGGCCCTCTTGTCCACTAAGCTACAGAAAGTACAAAATTTATTTTTCACAACCATTTGCACATTTGACCAATTTCAGACTAAAATTTTAAAAATTGGACAATTTCATCAGAAAAGATTTGATACAATTTTATTTTAAATTGAAGAATCTCGAAACTGAATGATGTTTTTAGATTAAAATTTCAAAAATAGGAAAATTTCAAAGGTTCAACATTGAACAATTTCAGGTTAGACTTTTGAATAGACATTGTATTATTTCTTATTAAAAACGCTCAAAATTGAATAATTTTAAACTGAAAACTTTTTAGTTTAAACAAATTTTCACATTGAACTGATTAAAATGTAATATCATCAAATTTAAGAACTTAATTTTTTTTTAAATCTACTACAAAAAAATTCTAGTTACCAAGAACTGTCATTAAAAATTTTATACTGAATCCGTTTGAAATTAATGTTACTGAAAAATGAAAAGTTTTAAATTGTAATTTATAATTTTCAAAATTCAAACGTTTTAATTTTAGTTGCAAAATTAAAACTTATGAAATAGATTTTTTTTATTGAGCACAATTTTTTAGATTTTAATTTCAAATTGTTTAATTTGGTAATACTTTATTTAAAATTATTATTCATTGGAATAAAGTGCATGCTCGCATTAAAAAAAAAATGTTAATATTAAGTTTTGAATATTTTACAAAGAATAACTAATAATTTAGAATTGAAAGCATTTAAAATTGAAAAAAAAATTATTTATAAATAAAAACGTTTAGAATTAAATAATTGAAAATACAAAGTGTTTGAAATTGAAAAACTTTAAATCAGGAGCTCTCAAAATTTAAAAATTTCATTCTCAAATTTGAAAAATTGGACAATTTCATTAGAGAGATGTTGAAATTGTATCATTTCTAATTCAAGACGCTAAAAATTGAACAATTTTATTTATAAATAAAGATTCTCGATATTGTATGATTTTAAATTAAAATTTGGAAAATGGGACAATATTTCATATGTATAAAATTGAATAATTTCGGATTGAAATTTTGAAAATTGGATAATTTGAAAATCAAAGGAACTGAAATTGTGATATTTCTGATTAAAAGAGTTCAAAATTGAATTATTTCAAATTGTAAAGTATTGAATTTAAATAATGTTCACTTCGAAGTGGGACGACTGTAAAAATCCCGAAAAATAAAATTGCCGACACTGTAAAATTTTCGAATTGGAAAATTTCCGAATTTAAACGATTACAATTTTTTAAATAAATATTATTTACTGATTAAAAATACAGCAATCAAATATTTTTATTTAAAAAAGATTATTTGAAATGTTTAATGCTTCTAGAATTATTTTTTGAATTAAAAATAACAGTAATTTTGAAATCATAATTCGACAATTTTCTGTCGGGAATTTTATTATTCGGAAATTTTTTAATTTTGTAATATTATAAACTATCGTGAATTTTATTTTTCGGGAATTTTCAAATTCGGTAATATTATAAACTGTTCGGGAATTTTTTTACTTGGGAATTTTCTAATTCGGGAATTTTATTGTTCAGGATTTTTATAATTTGGGAAATTTATTATTCGGGAATTTTCTTATTCAGAAATTTTCTTATTCGTATATTTTATTATTCGGGAATTTTTTAATTCGGGAATTTTTTTAATCGGAAAATTTATAATTCGGGAAGTTTACAGTGTTGGGAATTTTATTTTTTGGGATTTTTCAGTCCTTCCTTCGAAGTCATGAAAATTTAACATTTCCTAATTGAAAATTGAAAATTATAGAAATTTCTGCTAGGAAACGTCAAAAATTAAACAAATTCATACTTCATTTAAAACTAAAAAAAAATTCGTCAACAAGAATCGTAATATTCAAATTTTTTTATACTCAAATCCTTTGAAATAACAAATAATCTTAAGTCAATTTAAATCATTTGAAAATTATATACATATTTTTTTACTAACAAAAAATTAAAGAATCTTAAATATTGTGAACCTTCAAAGTTTAGATATTTTAAAAGCGTTGAAAATGATATGCTTTATAATTGGAAAATCTCAAAATTAAAAAAAAATCATATTCGAAGCGTTAAAAATTCTAAACTTCGTTTAAAAACCAGAGGATCCTTAAATTAGGATCTCGATTTTAATTTCTTCATTTTATAAATGTTTACCAAAATTACAATGTTTTAATTATTACACTTTATTGTAAATTATTATATTTTATTGTGAAAATACAATTCCAACCGGGATATATTTTAACTTTTATTATTATTTTTTTCACAAGAGACGTAATTTTCTGTACATTGATAAAGAATTTAAAACAATGTTCAAATTGATTGAAAGTGTACTTAAAATTATTGAAACGATATTTTATTATTGTAAGTATATTTACCAATAGCATTATGGATGATCGGCAAAACGAGGAAGAGAATTGCAATGA
The DNA here is from genome assembly GCA_932195095.1 of Andricus curvator. Classification (NCBI taxonomy): domain Eukaryota; kingdom Metazoa; phylum Arthropoda; class Insecta; order Hymenoptera; family Cynipidae; genus Andricus; species Andricus curvator. Next base: position 115,089 of record CAKNYM010049301.1, read on the forward strand.
GCCTCTTCATTTTCTCGAAACAGAGAAAATTGATTTATAAACAATTTTTTGAAGAATGCAACTAGACGAATATTCTACCAGAGGGTTCTATATATATTCATAGCATTCCCTTTCTCAATCCCGCTTTCAAAACGCTGCAAATATTTGCAAGATAAATTGGAGAGGAACTAAACAACCAAAAAATGCAGGATATATGTTTAATTTGGAATGAAGAAAAACACCTCTGTGATAAGAAATAAAAAAATGTGTACAATGATGGAAGATCTAATAACCTAGTTTCGTTATCAGTTATGTTTGACTTACGAAATACGAATACGACTTATCAAATTTTATCTGCCTACAACCTGAGATATTTTCATTGACATTTCCTGGCTGACCTGAATGAACTTAATCTTGAATATTAATCTTGGTCTTGAAATTGACCTTCTAAATTAAAATTTCTCAAATTGCAGCAAACTCATTCAAGTGGTCTCGAAAATCACACATTCACTCTTGTTGAAAACCTGATTGGCTTTTCATTTCCTAGAGTTGTTTTTGATTTTGAATTGAAATTTTTTTATATTAAATCTATGAATAATCCCTTTTGAGGATTTTCTAGGTGTGGAGTCTAGTTAAAAATGTTTTTATGTTTAATTTGATTCATAAAATTGACAACAAATGGTCCATTCATTACTGCGACAAATTTTAGAAGATAAACAAAAGCATAAATAATAAGAAAAATTATGAGGTCATACGCAGAACAAACTTAGCTCTCTTGATCAATGTAGAGGCTGAAAAACAATTAAATTGCTCACAGTATCCGTATTTCTCAATATGAATCAATTATGGTCCAACCTTCTTTCAGCACATTTTTACGCCGTTTCTTTGTTTAAAATATTCTTAACGTTTTAACGAAAATTATTTTATTTATAAATAATACGTATAATATCTTTTAGTTCGTAATTTTTGGATTTAAAAAATATTGCAACTGATATTTAATAAACTAGCTGTGAATTCGATCTCGAGTGTTTCCACTTTGTTTTTATTTATAATAATATGATGATCATTTCACGAGCACTTTGCTTCCTCATAGAGGAAGCATTAGTTATTTTTCTCAATAATAGACAAACCAAAGTCTTCATTTTAATCAATTTAAAAATAGAAATGTACAACAAATACAAAATTACAAAATGATACAACAAATTTTTTAAATACAAAGACAAATCAAATTTTGTATTCGAAATGATAAATTTTCGAGTTGGAAAAGGGAAGGAAAAAGTTCTGTCGCACACTATCCCTTTCCCACCTTTATAATTTCTTTAGAAAAATCGTCAGAATTATTCTATTTGAAAATTTATGATCAAAAAGTATTTTCTATTGATGCCTCAACTTTGAATTATGTCGATGAAAAAAGTTTTTCTGTTTGAAACAGATGATTCAAATATTATAAATGAACATAACTTCCCTAATCTTAAATAAAGTGTATTAATATTATAGATCAATCGATTTGCCTCGAATCAAGGAATCTTTTTCGTTCTTACATCAATTTTGAATTATGTTAGTGGAAAAAGTATTACTATAAAAAAACGTGTTTTCAAATATTATGCATTACCATAGCTTCCTTACTCTTCAATAAAATGTATCAATGTTATAGGTCAAACGATTCTTCTTGAATCAACACAACTTTTCTATTCCCGCATCAACTTTCAATTATGAGAATGAGAAAATTTTTACTATAAAGTCGATTTTACAAATATTTAAATTATCATAACTTCGCTACTCTTTAATGAAATGTATTAATATTGCAGGTCAATCGATTCGTCTCGAACCGAAAAATCTTTTATATTCTTGCATCAACTTTGAATTATGTCAAAGAAAAAAGTTTTACTAAAAAAAACCGTATTTTCAAATATTGTGCATTACCGTAGCTTCCTTACTCTTCAATAAAATGTATTATTATAGGTCAATCAGTCTCTTCTCGAATCAACAAATCTTTTCTATTCTCGCATCAACTTTAGATTATGAGAACATTTTTACTATAAAAATCGATTTCAAAAATATATTTTTTTAAAGAAGAAAATTAGAAACACAATATCGTCAAGTCAATCTGTGCAAAAATTCTATTCTTGAACAGAAAGACTCAGAAACATTATGCAACCAAAAATCAGTTATTTTGAAAAAACATATTCGAAAAGCTCAATATATGAAGAAGAATTGCATAGAAAGGCCTCAAAATATGTTTCCAAACAACGTTTTAATCGGCTCATTAGAGACAAGTATATAACTAGAGGAAAAAAGAGGGAGAGAATTAGGAAAGAGACAACCAAGCCATCCTCACTCTCATTTTCGAATATGTTTTTTCAAAATAACTGATTTTTGGTTGCATAATGTTTCTGAGTCTTTCTGTTCAAGAATAGAATTTTTGCACAGATTGACTTGACGATATTGTGTTTCTAATTTTCTTCATAAAAAATTTAACAAACAGAGACATTAAGCCATAGACCCTGATATTTGTTCTTTTGGTTTCGGAATTTAATGCCGATCTCAGGGAATAGTTTTCTGGGTCAACCTTCAAAAATATATAAATTATCATAACTTCCCCACTCTTCAATAAAATGTATTGATATTGCAAGTCAATCGTTTCGTCTCGAACCCAAGAATCTTTTATATTCTTGCATCAACTTTGAAATATGTTGAAGAAAAAAGTTTTACTATAAAAAACCGTATTTTCAAATATTATGCATTACAATAGCTTCCTTACTCATCAATAAAATGTATTAATATTATATTTCAATCGATTCGTCTTGAATCAACACAACTGTTCAATTCTCGCATCAACTTTAAATTTTAAGAATGAGAAAAGTTTTACTATAAAAATCAATTTTAAAAATATATAAATTATCATAACTTCCCTACTCTCACATAAAATATATTAATATTGCAGGTCAATCGATTTGTCTCGAACCGAAGAATCTTTGATGTTCTTGCATCAACTTTGAATTATGTTGAAGAAAAAAGTTTTACTATAAAAACCCGTATTTCCAAATATTATGCATCACCATAGCTTCCTTACTCTTCAAAAAAATGTATTAATATTACATGTCAATCGATTCGTCTCGAATCAACACATCTTTTCTGTTCTTGCATCAACTTTGAATTATACTAATGAAAAAAGTTTTACTATCAAAAACCGATTTTCAAAATATATGAATTACCATCACTTCCCTAATCTTTAACAAAATGTATTAATATTATAGGTCAATCAATTTGCCTCGAATCAAGGAATCTTTTCTGTTCTTGCATCAACTTTCAATTATGTTAGTGAAAAAAGTTTTACTATAAAAAACTGTGGTTTCAAATATTATACATTAGTGTAGCTTCCTTACTCTTCAATAAAATATATCAATGTTATAGGTCAATCGATTTGTCTCGAATCAACATGACTTATGTTTTCTTGCATCAACTTGAAATTATGAGAATGAGAAAATTGTTATTATAAGAATCAATTTTATAAATATATAAATTACCACAACTTCCCCACTCTCCAATAATATGTATTGATATTGCAGGTCAACCGATTCATCTCGAGCCAAGGAATCTTTTATATTTTTGCATCAACTTTGAATTATGTGGAAGAAAAAAGTTTTACTATAAAAAACCGTGGTTTCAAATATTATGCATTACCGTAGCTTCCTTTCTCTTCAATAAAATGTATCAATGTTAAAGGGCAATCGATTTGTCTTAAATCAACACAACTTTTCTATTCTTGCATCAACTTTAAATTATGAGAATGAGAAAATTTTTATTATAAAAATCGATTTCATAAATATATAAATTACCATAACTTCCCCACTCTTTAATGAAATGTATTGATATTGCAAGTCAATCGTTTCGTCTCTAACCGAAGAATCTTTTATATTCTTGCATCAACTTTGAATTATGTTGAAGAAAAAAGTTTTACTACAAAAACCGTATTTCCAAATATTATGCATTACCATAGCTTCCTTACTCATCAATAAAATGTATTAATATCTTAGGTCAATCGATTTGTCTCGAATTAACACATTTTTTCTGTTTTTGCATCAACTTTGAATTATAATAATGAAAAAAGTTTTACTATAAAAATCGAGTTTAAAAATATCTATAAATCACCACAACGTCCCTACTTTTTAATAAAATGTATTAATATTATAGGTCAATCGATTTGCCTCGAACCAAGGAATCTTTTCTATTCATGCGTCAACTTTGAAGTATGTCAATGAAAAAAGTTTTTCTGTTTGAAACAGATGATTCAAATATTATAAATGAGCATAACTTCCTTAATCATCAATAAAGTGTATTAATATTATAAGTCAATCGATTTGTCTCGAATGAAGGAATCTTTTCTGTTCTCATATCAATTTTGAAATATGTTAGTGAAAAAAGTTTTACCATAAAAAATCGTGTTTTCAAATATTATGCATTACCATAGCTTCCTTACTCTTCAATAAAATATATCAATGCTATGGGTCAATCGATTCGTGTTGAATCAACACAACTTTTCTATTCTCGCATCAAGTTCGAATTATGAGAAAATTTTCAGTATAAAAATCGATTTTAAAGATATATAAATTACCATAACTTCCCTACTGCTCTTTAATAAAATGTATTAATATTGTAGGTCAATCGATTCGTCCCGAACCAAGGAATCTTTTGTATTCTTGCATCAACTTTGAATTATATTGAAGAAAAAAGGTTTACTATAAAAAAACCGTATTTCCAAATATCATGCATTACCATAGCTTCCTTACTCTTCAATAAAATGTATTATTTTATTATAGGTCAATCGATTCGTCTCGAATCAACACATCTTTTCTGTTCTTGCATCAGCTTTGAATTATGTGAATGAAAAAAGTTTTACTATCAAAAACCCGATTTTTAAAATATTATTGAGTGCTAAAAAAACGCAATAAATATTTTTTGAAATCCTTTGGTTAGTTTCAAGATATTAGTGGGGAAAATGAGCCATCCAAATTTCATAAATTTATCTGCAACCGTTTTCATGTTATTGTGTTCACAAAAAAGTCTGACATCCACACACCCACACACACACACACATGCGGACAATTGCTTAGAGCATTCTATCAGATATTTTTTAATTGAGGAAGGTTTAATTAAATGAACTTCAAAATTTTTGATAATGTTACCTACAAAGCTTCCTCTATGAGGAAGCAAAAAGTAAACAGTAGAATCTTGAAGAACTTTTCGAATAATAGAATGAGCTTTTGGAAATTAAAATTGAATGAAAATTGCGTCTTTTGCCTCAAGCGGAATTAAAAATACAAATATGCCAATAACTACATGCTAATAAACAATCATGACTTTAACTATTTCTTTATTATTTACGCTGAGGCTTGTCTTCTGAAATTTGTTTAATAATTAATTGGCTCATTTTTGACAACTAATTAACTTGGAACGGTACACCTAAAACATCTTCAGAAATCCCTATGCAAATTGAAAAACATTTGTGTTTATTAAAAATTGTTGGTACTGTTTGTTTTTTTTTTTTACTGAAAAATAGTATTTTCAGGCAAAAATAATCATCAAGATTCACAATTTTCAACAATTTTGGTTTATTTTAGCGTTTTACACTGGACATAGAAATGTTTAATAAAAAATTATTAGATTTCAATTATTAGGATTTTTTCAACAAATTACGTTCGTCGGAAATTGGCATTTTATAGCAAAAATCATTGGATTTCAAAGGTTCATAATTTTTTAATAATTGTAGGTTACGTTAGTATTTTACACATTTTGAAACAAAAATCAATGTAGTTTGAACAATATTTGCAATTTTCGAACAGCTTCAGGAAGTTTTAAAAGTTTGGTATTATTGGGATTTTCAATGAAAAATTATGAGATTTCAAAAAATATTTACAATTTGTTACCTATGTTAGGTTATGTTAGTGTGTTTCATTAGAAATTTGTATTTTTAAGCAAATTTTAGTATATCTAAAACAAATGATTTTTTTTTTAATTAATAAAATTTACAAGCTTGATGAATTTCTCGTTCTGTTGGTGTTTTTTTCAGTTACAATTTTTATTCAAAAGTCATTAGATTCTAGAGATGATTCATAAGTTTTCAACAATTTTAGGTTTGTAACTTATGATTAAAAATTAATATTTAAAAAAAATATTTATATAAAACCAGAAGTCTGACAAAATGAACAAAAGACCTACAGGATAATCATGACAACTTTTGACATTTTTTTGAAGAATCGAAAATTCAACTTTTTTTATCAACGGTTCTGGTTTTTAACCACCAAAAAAAAAAATCAAAAATCAAAATTTTCATTTTGCGGTCAAACTATGCCAAATATAAAAAATATGTAGAAACGAATATTGTGCACCCAAAAAAGATCTACAAACTCTTTATCACTTACATTCTGATGGGACACGTAGTTTTTGTTTTATTTGTAAAGAAAAACATTGAAAATAGAAAATAAAAAATAAATTGGACAAACGACCGAAGTCACGAAAAAAGATGATTAGACCAAAATTGGGTACTTAAAATAGATCTACAATTTTTTTAATTAATCACTTTTCGATAGGACGCGTAGTTTTTATTTTATTCGTTAGAAACAACATTAAAAAAATTCATTTTTGGACAAACGATACCAGCTATAAAAAAAGATAAATAGACAAAAATTGTGCACCCGAAAAGGATCTGGAAATTTGTTAGAAATGACTTTTTGACAGGACGCGTAGTTTTGGTTTTAATCGTAAAAAACAACATTGAACATAAAAAATTCATTTTTTGACAAATTAAACAAGCTAAAGAAAGAGATGAATAGACAAAAAAATCACTTTTTGACAGAACGCGTTTTTTTTACTCGTAAAAGATGGCATTAATAATAAAAAAATAAATTTTTGGTCAAACGACACAAGCTACAAAAAAAATTGATAGAAAAAAGTTGTTCAACCAAAAATAAGCTACTAATTTGTTTTTATTAGTTTCTTAATGACGCGTAGTTTTTTTGTCATCGGAAAAATAAAATTGAAAATTATAAAAAATAAATCTTTTTTGGAAAAACGATACAAGGTTCGAAAAAAAATCAATAGACAATAGTTGTTCACCCAAAAAATATCCACAAATTTGTTATTAATCATTTTTTGATATAACGCGTAGTTTTTGTTTGGATTGTAAGAAATAACATAAAAAATAAACAAATTAAGTTTTTGGAAAAACGAAACAAGGTGCAATAAAATGTTAATTGACAAAAATTTTCTTTATCGGATACGCACTTTCTTTTAATTATAAAAACAAGACAATAAAAATACATATGTTTAAATACCAATGCATATTATGAATTGCAATAATATAAATTTATTTAAATGATACATTTTTCAGGGTATCTGAAAATGAAAATCAGTCCAAAATAAGGAACAAAATTATGTATTAAAAAATTGTTTAAGAAGAAATATTAAGCTTTCCTAAGTAGTGTGCTGGCACGTATTAAATCATCCTTATTTTTTGAAACCAATTGAAAATAATTTTAATTGTAAATAAATTAATAGAATCTTCCCTATTATTTCTGAAGTTCAGATATACTTTTTCGATAAATTATAAAAAATATTATTCTTGTTTATTTTTTTTGTTATTTTAGATAATCGATAAAATGAATAATATAAATTTTGTATTAATTTTATATTTTAATTTAAAAATTGCAGGAGAAATAAAAATAATTGCTAAATTTTTTTTCTAATATTAGTTAAAAGAAGGCCATAATGGGAACAAGAAATATGACAAATGGAAAAGTTTCATAAAAGTAGGCCATTGTTAAATATTTTCAACTTTAGTTAAAAGAGAACGCAATAAGACAATATTGTGTAACTTTTGAGTAGAAAACAAAATATATCGTATTTACAAGTTGTTACTTCAAAAACAGAAAAACACGAGTGATTTACATTCGAAATGTATGTTGACCGAAACCTAGAACATTCCTTACTCTATTTTATTCGAAAATAATTTCGAAAACAATCAACAAGTAATAATTTATTCTTATTTTTCACGTTTCTATATTTTTAAATACACTTTAAGTCAAAGTTTTAATTTTCAATAAATTTTAATTTACAAAATCCAAGTCTATTTCTTGAAAGGTTCTTTACAATTATATTCGTCACGTTTATATAAAAAAAATGTATTTAGAAATAATAAGTGAAATTTGTTGAATTTTTTATTTGTTGAATTATTTGATTTTTTAGATAATATGTTCATTAAAAACGTAACATTATTTTTAGTTCGACATTTTTTGAATTAAAGAATTTTCTAAATAATATTTAATAAAAACGTAACAAAACATAAACCAATAATTGATTAGTATTAGTTAATTGATAAGTAATCCTAATTAATAGAGAATTTTTTCACTAACTCACTTTAGTAAAATAAGTTGCTGCTGATTTTGTTACTATTCCTTAATTCCTTAATTATTTAGTAAGAAAATTCTTACTATAATGACGTATTGATATTTTTAATTGTGAATTAGTTATTTTCTACTAATGATTATATAAAAGCCTGGTGCACAAATTATTTAACCATATTGCAACATTTGTTTACTAATTTCCAACTAATTAATGTAAATGTCATCTTGTCTCAGAAAATGTAATCTGCTTTAAAGTGGATTTCATTAAATATTCTATAAAAGTGACACGAGATTCAGTTTAATAATTAATTTGCGAATTATACATTGTACGAATTGTACATTTGTTTTATTAGTAGATTTAAATTTGCGAAATATGTCATACGATTCGTTCAAATATGATTTTGTAAATGTATAGAATTCCTGAAAATAAAAAGAAGAATCCAACGATCAAATTTGGAAAATCACCACAAAATGCTCCTATTGTAATTAACAAAAAAAAATTCTTAAAAAAAAAATTTTCTTTGGACAATAATGAAAAAGAGAAAAGAAAAATGAGAAGGCAACCAATCAAATACCCTTCCTTTTCTTTTTTTATTTCTTCATTTTTGTTTTATTTTTATTATCACAATGTAATGTTTTTGTATTGTGATTTGTAATAATAAAAATAAAAAAGAAATAAAAAAAGAGAAGGAAGGGGATTTGGTTGCTTTCTTATTTTTATTTTTTTTTTTATTTTTGTCCAAAGAAATTTTTTGTTTGTTTGTTAAGAAAAAGTTTTTTTTTTTTAATTACAATAGGAGCATTTCATGGTGGTTGTCCAAATTTGGTCGCTGGATTCTTGTTTTTATTTTCAGGAATTCTATACAGTATTTTGAGTATTGGACGTTAAATAGGACTTTGAATTTGATTTTAATCTAATTTAAAATTCTTAAATTATGATTTTGTAAATTATTATGTTGGTAATAAAACTGGAAATGCAAATACAGATATAATGAAAAATTTTCGTATGATTACAGACTAATAATACGTGAATCATATGAATAAAATCTGAAAATAAATGAGAAATGACGCCTATAATATGCATAAATATTTTCTTTTTACATTAATTGTCAATACACTGATGTATTATGGAAAATTGCAGTAAAAAATTAAAATTGGAATGTATTTTTTAAGATAAATTCTGTTCAGTAATCATTATCTTCAATTACAGAATAATGCGTTGTCATTGTTTTCCAACACAAGGAATTTATGAAAATTGCGCCCATTTATTTTAATAATATTTTATTTATATTAATAAATTCTAAAATAGTTAGAAAATATTCCCTAAAAGTTAGGAGTTTAAACTATTTTCATGAAATTTGGGGAACTTTTCACATTCACATTGCGAGACAAAGCTAAACTATAATTAATAAAATTGCATTAATTAGGCAAAATAAATAATTAAATAGATAGAATTGTAGATTTTATTAGCAATCCTTAATTTTACTTCAAATCTGTAATTTATATATAACAAATAAAAAAATATATGATTAAAATTTTTAAAAAAAGTTTAAAAAGATAAAAAAAATATAACAAATACATGTAAAACAAACATTATAAATCATATTGAAAATTCATCAACTTACTAAATTATATGAAATTTTTTCCCAAATTTCTTGAAGGAAATTCTATTTTCTACTTATCCTCTCATTTCTATTCAAACCTATTTCCAGCAAAAAAAAATGTTACAAAATTAATTAATGAATTTGTAATAAATAAATAAATTAAATTTCAAGCCAAAATGGCGAATTTTCCCCAAAGACAAATTTTTAACAGAACAGTTGAATTTTCAAATAAAAAACTGAGTTTCTAAGAAAATGGTTGAATTTTCAACAAAATAGTTAAATTTTCAACCAGATAATAAAAATTAAATCAAGCAAGATGAATCCTCAAACAAAAATATAACAGTGCAGACTTCTCAACCAAATTTTTAAAAAAATTGTGGTTAAATGGTCAATGCAATTTATTTCGATTTTTAATTTTAAAAATTGGCACTGTTGATTGTAAAAAAGTGTAGTGAAAAATTAAAATGAAAAATTTGTCTTTAAAGCTACATTATTCGTAGTAATCATTTTTTTAAATTAGAATATAATACAAGATAAAAATATATATAATATAATAACTTTTGAACCAAATAGTTGAATTTTCAACCCAAAATAGGCTAATGTCAAACAAAATTTTGTTTAAAATCTTGGTCAAAAAGTTTGCAATATTATATTTTTGTTTGAGGATTCATCTTTCTTGGTTGAAATTTGTATTATTTAGTCAAAAGTTTAATTATTTTGTTAAAAATTCCTATTTGTGGTTTCAAAATTCAATTTGCCTTCTTGGCTTAAAAATTCAAAAAAAATTTCTGAATTTTTTTGCTCTTGTGAGTGAAAAATCTTTCTTGGATAAAAATTCAAATCTTGTTGAAAATTTCTCTTTTTGGTTTGAAAACGTATCTCTTTTGGAAGCAATTTCAAGATATTCAGCCAAAAAGATCTACCAAAATAAATAAATTTTCAAACGAAAAAAAAAAAAATTACAACAAAAGAGTTGAATTCTCAAACAAAAAAAGATTTTGAAGTCAACGGAGCAAAAAATAAACTGAATTGATCAATTTTCAAGCCAAAAAAACGAATTGAATTTTAAACCTGCAAATATGAATTTTCAACAAAAAATTTACTTTTTAACCAAATAGTTGAATTTTCTACCCAAGGAGGAAAATTTTCAACAAAAAAGTATAATTTTCAACAAAACCAGTGACTTTCTATCAAAATTCTTGAATTTTCCACAAAATAGTTCAATTTTCAACCACATAATAAAAATGTTAACCAAGAAAGATCAATCCTTAAAGAAAAATATAATAGTGCAAACATTTCGACCAAGATTTTTAATAATTTTTTTTCAAATGGTTAATACACTACTGTTGTATATTATAAAAAAGTGTAGTGAAAAATTAAAAATTTGTCTTTAAAGAAAGTTTCTTTGTACTAATTATTATTTTCAATGACAATATAATACAATATAAACATATAAAAATAAATAAAAATTTTGTTGTAAATCTTGGTCGAAAAATCTGCACTATTATATTTTTGGTTGAGGATTCATCTTTTTCTGTCAAAATTTCGAAAATGCCTCTTCCTAGTTTGAAAATGTATCTCTTTTGGTAGAAATTTCAAGATTTTCAACCAAAGAGATCTACCAAAAGAGATGGATTTTGAAAAAAAGAAGACAAATTTTCAATAAAATAGTTGCATTTTCAAACAAAGAAAGATTTTTTAGTCAAAGAGGAAAAAAACAATTGAATTGATGAATTTTCAAGCCAAAACGGTTAACTGAATTTTTAACCCGCAAATATGAATTTTCAGCAAATAGTTTACATATCAACCAAATAGTTGAATTTTCAAAAAAAGGTGAATTTCTACCAAAAAAGTTAAATTTTCAACAAAAGTAATGACTTTCTATCAAAATTATTAAATTTTCCACAAAATAAGAAAATTTTGTATGAAAAAAGATAAATTCGGAACCGTAAGTAGTTGGATTTTTAACTGAAGATATGCATCTTCAACTGAGATAATGAATCTTCTACTGGAATAGGTAAATTGTCAATTGAAAGAATTAATTTTCAACCAAGAAAAAAATCAAAATCATAATTTTGAGAATTTCTCAAAATTATGATTTTTTATTTTTACAAGTGTTTCTATAGATTTAATTGGTTTCGACTTCCCATTCTGGACGATTTACAACTTCATAGGACCAACAAGGAATTTTTTAGAAAATTTTAAATTTCAGGGAGGGAAAAAATTCAAATTCTTTACCTTCAAAAATGGACTTCTAAAAACTGATGAAAGGTAACTGATCATGAGAATCAGATCATTCTGATGCGCAATTTTCTGATCAAATACAAAATCCGAAATCCGTATAAAAGTATTTCCTGCCATTTTGATCCATTGAGATCAAATTGAACAACTGGAATTCACTGTGAATACAAAAGTGATTATGTTGAATCAGAGATTAGATCTTTATCTTGGATCAAAGTAATTTGCAGCATTTGACTAAATGATCCAAATTTAGTATAAAAATTATGACAGTTACACTAGGACCGTGAAGTTTAGCTCGTATTTTCTTAATTCTCAGAACTGGGTCATTTTGATAATAAATGGAAGATTGAATTCAGCTTTTGATACCTCAAGATTAACTGTGATTCGGTTTCTTCAAACTTGAACAAATAACGCAATTACAGTCTTTTTTAAAGGCTTCTTCAGCCGGCACGCGTGCTAAACGGAAAAGTTACCAGTTTCAGTACCATAAAGTTACAACCATTAAAGCCAAGGATTTTCCAGAAGACAAGCCAGAATCATATTCTCGCGAATTTCCGGCAGAGTAGTAAAATAACGTCAGATTCTTTGCCAGATGCCTGGCGAAACGGAAACGAGAAGGGCCTGTACGATAGATGTATATTGTATACCGTGCAGTGTGAAACACTGTAGTGGGTGGATGGTGAGCTTTATATTGCACTCTTTACTAAACCCGTGTCGGAAATGAATATGCAACCGCTATCTCACTAAGCAGCCTTCCACAATTTTTCATCTTCTCTTTGCACCATTAAATTCTCGACGATCTCGACCAACACCACGTTTCTGTCGAGATGAGCATCTCCTGTTAGATCTTCCCTACGAACATCCACGGAAATCCTCGATAACATGATCAGTAGTATCCTTCAGAAATGGTTTTTGATTGAATGTCGAAGAAATGTTTTACCTAAAAAAATATTTTTCTGGGATACAAAATTTCGAGAGTTTGCTTTTCACAGTAATTTTTGCAATAGACAATTTGAATATAATTTGAAGAATTTCAAACTCTCAATGCTGAATTTACTGATCAAGGATGTTTCAAATAAAATCATTGATCTTTTTAAACATCAGATTTTCCTTAATCGAAGATTTTTAAACAACGATGAAAAACATGCGAACAAACCTTCTCTTTTGATAGATCAACAAACTAATGTTCAAGAGCAAAATTTAAATTTACACAAGATTTTTAAAGAAGAAGATAGGGATCCTTGGTTTGTAAATTTGGCAGATATTCAAATTCCTGATTCAGTTACAGATATTCTCACATTAGGTAAAGGTTTCAGTAACAATATGATAAAAAGTAAGTTTAAACAAATGATGCAAATAGTCAAAGATGTAGAATCAAGTATACACAAAATTTCGATATTAGATCAACAAGATTTTCGAAACAAGGTTTTACACTTGTCAAAGAGCTTTGATGATAAGAATTGTTTGCACATTAGTAGTATTGATCGTAAAATTTCTGAAGGTTTTATGACAACGAAAGGTTTCCTCAAAAACAACCCTGATATAATTTGCATGAATGCTGATAAAGGCAATATTACAGCTTGTATGAAGAAATCAGGTTATATTGTTGATATGGAGGATTTACTTTCCAATCGTGATAACTTTGATTTATTGAATGAAAATCCGTTAAAACAATTAAGAAGAGACACTTTCAAGATTCTAGACAATTGGAGGAAGAAAGGACTTTTAGGAAAAGATATAAGATGGATTGATATAAATACCAAAGATACAGTTCTTGCCAGATATTATGGTTTGAGAAAGATTCATAAAGATGACTATCCTTTTATTATTATAATTATACCATTAAGCCATTTCCCTTTCGGGGTAGGCGTGACTTGCTCGGTTGGAAAAAAGGAGTGTGTATGGTGGGTATATAGGTATAAGGTAGATAGGTATATAGGTGTTGTTATGTGTGGTTCCCCACTTGGGCCTATTTAGTATCCAAGGTCTTTGTTTCAGGCGTCATTCACTCTATTGTCACTCTGTTTACAAACTATTTGTCGCCACACGTTTCTGTCCTGGCATACTACTCTAGCTTCCTTCACGTCCATGCATTTTTTTATGCAAGCTCTCGTGTTTCTATGGCTTCTTATGTCTCTTCGGATTAGTGTCTCATTCACAGATTCTAACCATTCTTTTGGCGGTCTACCTCTGGGCATTCTGCCATTTACTTTACCTTTATACACTTGTTTCGTTAGTCGTTCATCTTTCATTCTTTCAACATGTCCGAACCATCTTAACTGATTTCTTCCCCACGTGTCAACTATTGTCTCTTTTGCACCACATTCTTTGAGGATTATTTCGTTTCGAACTTTGTCCATCAGTGTTTTTCCACATATTGTGCGAAGAGGTTTCATGCCAATCGTGTTAATTTTACTCCTGTCCTGCTCTTGACAGGTCCATGTCTCGCTGCCGTATAGTACAGTCGGTACGAATATAGAATTATGTATGGCCATTTTAGCTTTTTTTGATATGATTTGATTTCTGAGAATGGACCCTGCTCTATCGATAACCTGCTTTCCCTTATTTATGCGCCTATCTAACTCCCCATCTATTTTTTCTTCACTAGTGAATAGGCTACCCAGATATACGTACTTGCCAACTTGTTCTAATCTCTCATCATTTAGGACAATGTTGCACATTGTTTTCTCAGTTTTTCCCTCAAACACCATGATTTTTGTTTTATTTACTTTATTTTTAAGGCACATGTTCTTCATGCTTGTATTAAGTTTATTCAACATTCTTTGCAAGTCCTCGATTTATTCTGCCATAATAATCTTGTCATCTGCGAAAGCTAACCCACGTACCTTCACTGTTTCGAGATCTACACCTTCTTCGTCGAAGAGGGAGACACTTATCCATAAATATGATAAATAGCCATGAGGACATAACGCATCCTTGTTTTACGCCTTGCATAATATCGAACCAGTCACTCAGTTTTCCATTTACTCTTACACTCGCTTTACTACCTGTATATATTAATTTTATTGCTTGTTGGAGCCATCCATTGACTCCGTACTCTTTAAGGACTTCCCAAAGTTTACTTCTATTTACCTTGTCAAATGCTTTTTCTAGGTCAACAAATGCACAGAAAACTTTCTTTCCTATTCTTAGGCTTTTTTGTGTGATCTGTCTTAAACTAAATATCTCATCTGTACATGATCTTCCTGGCATAAATCCACTTTGGACTTCCCATATCTTTTCTTCTGTAATTTTCATTACCCTACGAATGAGTATTTTTGAGTATATTTTACTTACGGTACTTAGTAGGCTGATACCTCTGTAATTACTGCAATTGCTTTTATCTCCGTTTCTTTTGTATATTGGTACGATAATCGCTTTTCTCCAATCGTCTGGGACTTCTCCCATCTCGATACATAAATTTATTAATTCGCACAACCTGTGAGGTATGTATTCGCCACCGTATTTAAGCATTTCAGCGCTAATACTGTCTTCGCCATCAGCCTTAACGTTTTTTAAGTTCTTAATTATATCTCTAACCTCAGTGACACAGACTTTTTCAATTGGGTTTTCTAATGCATCATGTTCTATGTCGCAGCTCTGTTGCCCTATATCTTCACCTCATAATAATTCTTTAAAAGAGTCTTTTAAAGCGTCTACTATCCCGTCTATATCATATAGCATTTCACCTTTGCTGTTTCTCATGCTGTTAAACTCTGTACTTTTACTTTCCTTCAACTGTTTATATAATAGTTTCATAATTCCTTCAAAGCAGTTTTGTATTTTGTTCTCTTCTTCTGTTCTGATTTTCTCTTTACTCTCTTTGACTAGTCGTTTAACTTTCCTATTTTTGTGCCTGTAATCATTTTTGTGCCTATTTCTCTCCTCATCGCTAAGACCTGTCATGTTCAGCGTTTTGTTGTGCGCTTCTTTCTTTTCTTTTTGGGCTGCCTCAATTTCATCATTCCACCATGCATCACCAGATTTTCTTCCTACAAACGCCGTACCACAGACTTCAATTGCAGTTTTAACAATGATATCCCGTAACAAAGTCCACGCGCCCTCTATATCTTTATTGCTTATGAGCGCTTTCCAAGTTGCCCTATCTATGCGTTCGCTTAACTTTTTTTGAAACTCTATTCGCACTTACGGTCTCTGTAAATTTTCAATCTTTTTTCGCGTTTTTTTCGTTTTTTTTGTTCTCTTTCTTCTCCATCCCCGCCCTAAGTTTATTTTAGAGACTACAAGGTAATGATCAGTATTGCATTCGGAACCCCTCATGACTCTTGTATCTTTGACTAGTTCTCTCAGTCTTTCATCCGCAGTAACGAAGTCAATTACACTGCGGTTGTTTCCTTTACACCAGGTGTACGTGTGGATCATTTTATGTCGAAACCAAGTATTGGTAATAAATAGGCCCTTTTCTTGTTGGATCCCCAAAATTATCTAGCACCCTTTCTGTATCTGTATCCTGACGTTGGACGCCGACCCATCCGTTCATATCTCCTAGCAGAATTATTCTTTCACCTTGATCGCAAGTGCTTATTGTATCATTCAAAGTTTCAACTATTAAGACTGCCACGAAATTTTCAGAACAAAACTTCAATTTGATACTCAAAGAATCCATTACAACTTCAAAATACAATATTAAAAATAGCTGGGAATTCCGAAAAATTATTATTTAAAAAACTGTTCCTCATTACCGTGTAATGATTTCTTTGGATGTTGTGGCAATGTTTCCGAGTATACCCCTTGAATTAGAATAGATTTTAGCAGAAATGGTTATGGAAGATTTGGAGGTCTTTGCTTTCAAGAAGCTAGATTTTGTTTTGCCCTCTTACTTTCGGTATGTTGATGACACCTTATTCTGTGTACCTCTAGCAAATTTTCAGGCAGTTATTGATGCTTTCAACAGTTTTCATCCAAAACTTCAATTTACCCATGAAATAGAGAAAAATAATAGAATCAGTGTTTTGGACATAGAAGCAATTAGAGGTCAGGATGGTAATACTATTACCAATTCGTATAGGAGAAGTACATATTTATGTAGGATTTTAAATTTCCTTTCGGCTCATCCTTTTCAAAAGAAAATTGCAGTAATCGAAAACTCAGTTGACAGAGCTCTAGGGTTGTCCCACATTTCATTTCACAAAAAGAATTTGATTATTGTTAGGAATATCCTTTTTCCTAATCATTACCAACGGCCATACCACGCTGAAAAACCCAGTTCTCGTCAGATCACTGAAGTTAAGCAGCCTTGGACGCGGTTAGTACTTGGATGGGTGACCATTCAAGAATACTGACATGAGTGCTGTTGGCACATCGTGGGTGTGGTGAGCCCACACTTGTAGTTATTAATAACTACAAGAAAAACCTAGAAACACTACCCGAATCGGGTAGTGTCACGCCTACCCTGAAAGGGAAATGGTTTAATGGTATAATTAATAATTAATTACCCCCGAAATTTAATTGAGAAACATATCAAAATTAGAATTCAACAAATCAAAAAGAAACGAAATAACATTTCATCTACTGATAACCAGGAGGAATTGAGAGAACATAGTTCTTTCAATACTTTTGTTCTCGCATTTCTTGGTCAAATTTCGAAAACTATTGAATTTATCTTGGGAAAATTTAATATTCATACTATTTTCCGTATACCATTTAAAATATATTCAATAATAACTTTTTGTAAAGATCCTTTAGATAAATTTGAAAAAGGTGGTGTTTGTTTAGGACGTTGTTATAAGAGTGTTCTTGCTAGACATACAAAAGGGTTTGTTGATGTTGACCATAAGTTTGACTGGGATAATGTTGAAATTTTAAATAGTGAATGTAATGAGAGAAAGAAAGAATTCATGGAAATGCTTTATATTAAAAAACAAAATAAGTTGTCTATTAATTTGAAAACTGATTTGGATCAATTAAACGAGAGTTATTTTAGTATGATTAATTACATTCAGCAATAGGTTTTCATGAATCTCGACTTTCTCTTATTTCTGATGTGTTCATAACGGATTTGCCTTTTGACACACACTGAGATCTCGGGTATCGAGGTGATAGCGTCGTTGTTCGTCGCTGTTCCCACCTGCTCTAATTTTTCTTACCTTGATAAGGGTGCTATATGAGCACCGAAACATTGGTAAATATTATAAATGCTTTCATGTCGTGATTTTATAATAATAAAAATAAAAAAGAGAAGGAAGGGGATTTGGTTGGTTTCCTTCTCATTTTTCTTTCCTCTTTTTTATTTATGCCCAAAAAAACACAAAATTTTTTGTTCTTAGGAATTGAAATAGGAGCATTTTTTGGTGGTTGTCCAAATTTGATCGTTGGATTCTTGTTTTATTTTCAGGAATTCTATACATTCACATTCCCTTATCTTTATATGTTTCAGGTTGCTTGGATCCACGTTGATCGACAGATGCTGGTGACTATTCACAAACATGTGGTTGCTAAAATACCGAGGTTCAGTGTCACCAACGACAACCACAAAACGTGGCAACTGAACATCCGCAGTGTAGAACAACAAGACAGAGGGTACTACATGTGCCAAGTCAATACGGTTCCGATGATTAGCCAAGTTGGATATCTACAAGTTGTAGGTCAGTACTGAACCCGTGTCTCAGATTTTTATATTTTTACCCACATTTGACCTAGTTTTGACACAAAATCACCTACAGACCTCACAGTGTCTCCCATTTCCCAATGGCAGCCGCAGGTCAGCTACAATCTAATGGTATCAATTTGATCTGACACAGCATGATTCAAGAATGTAAAAGTGTTTTTTCCTCTATGTTGATACAGATTTTCGTATTAATTGAATACGGTTCCAGTAAAATCGATACCTTCAGATTTACTGTCAAGGACAACCTGAAAATCAAGGAAAAGTTAGGGATTTTTGTTGATCAGGGATTTTGAAAAGAAACTTGCAAAAGTCAGGATATTTCTGTGAGAAGAACTATAGGTAGTTGTCAAAAATAATCAGGGTTTACACACAGTCACTTTTTTTTAAAATAACTATTTAGTCACTGTTTTGAGATGAAGTCACTATAGTCACTCCTTAAAATGAAAATACCACTTTGGTCACTTTTCTTTCAAGAAATTGATCCATGGTACGGATTAACCACTATTGAATTCAGGTCTATACCTATTTCAGAATTTTCAGGAAGTATTTTAAAATATCGGGTATTTTAAAAAATTTCAAGAAATTTAGAACAGACTTCAATAATTCGAAGGAATTTCGAAGGATTTTAAAATTTTACGGAATTTACAAAAAATGCATAAGAGTTTTCAATATTTTTAAATAATCTAAAGGGTTTCCAATAGTTTTTAAAGGATTTTGAATATATAAGGGTATTTTACAAGATTTGAAGAAATTTGAAATAGATTTCAATAATTTCAAGTTATTCCAAAGGGTTTTAAAAATTTCGGGATATTTTTAAAAGACTCTGAAATATTTCAAATTCTGTTAAATCTTTCAAAGGATCTCATAAAATCTCATAAAAATTCCTTCTATGTTTTAAAAATACCCCGAAAAAACCCTTGGGAATAACTTCAAATTTTGAAATCTATTTGAAATTTCTTCAAATCTTGGAAAATACCCTTATATATTTCAAATTCTTTAAAAACTATTGGAAACCCTTCACAATATTTAAAAATATTAAAAATTCTTAGGTATTTTTTGTAAATACCCTAAAATTTTTTTAATCTACTTTTTGAGTCCTTGGAACACGAGTCACCATTAGAAGAAAAATTTTTGCGAAACTCTAAATAACCTTTATATTATTCTCAATTACAGTTCCACCAAATATATTGGATTCGCATTCAACCCAAAGCACAGTAGCCGTCCGAGAGCATCAAAACGTCACTCTCACTTGTAAAGCTGACGGATTTCCCACCCCAAAATTAATGTGGCGACGAGAAGATACAGATGGTATTCTCGTCGATCGACGGATGAAAGGTATGTGCTGTACTGAACGGTAACGACCAAATAGGATGAAATTACCATTTAAATGA
Source organism: Andricus curvator (assembly GCA_932195095.1). Classification (NCBI taxonomy): domain Eukaryota; kingdom Metazoa; phylum Arthropoda; class Insecta; order Hymenoptera; family Cynipidae; genus Andricus; species Andricus curvator. The sequence continues at coordinate 135,334 of CAKNYM010049301.1, forward strand.
GCCATTTCAATCGATGCTAAGCTGCCCGCCATCGTTTTATGCGAACTATCAATTAGCGAGTTGTATTGCGCTGTTTGCAACATTAGAGTAAAGCATGTCCTAACAGATATGCCATCTGGAATAGATTTTCGAAAAAAAGATCTTGACGTTACTTCCTCGGATTTTTTTCGAAAACCGTGTGATGCCATAAAATTTTATAGTTAAAAAAAATTGAGTTTTGATTAATTTATTATTTGGTTTTGGAAACTCTTGATTCAATCTTCGCGGTTTCGGAAGCTGCACATTGCTTCCAGACTTGCCCTGGTGAAAACATTTTTTACAATAAAGTAAAACATTTCTACAATTTTAATTTTTTTTTTAAATATATACTTTTTTGTGAAAAAAGTGTACAAAATTAAGAAAAAAAATACAGTTAAATACAAATAGCTAATTTTGTCTTGTATTCTCTTGTAGAAAGGCAAAAAAAATTAACAATAAAGTATAAGTTAATGTATAGAATTCCTGAAAATAAAAGAAGAATCCAACGATGAAATTTGGACAACCAACACAAAATGCTCCTATTGCAATTCCTAAAAACAAAAAAAGTTTTTTTCTTTGAACAAAAATAAAAAATAAGGAAAGAAAAATGAGAAGGCAACCAACCAAATCCCCTTCCTTCTCTTTTTTATTTATTTCGTCTTTTTTTAAATTTTATTATAAATGCTTTTATATTGTGATTTGATAATAATAATACCAAAAGACGAAATAATTAAAAAAGAAAAGGAAGGGGATTTGGTTGATTGCCTTCTCATTTTTCTTTCTTCTTTTTTTATTTTTGTCCAAAGAAATAAACTTTTTTTTGTTTTTAGGAATTGCAATAGGAGCATTTTGTGGTGGTTGTCCAAATTCGATCGTTGGATTCTTGTTTTATTTTCAGGAATTCTATATATTAACTTGAGTATTGGACGTTAAATAGGATTTTGAATTTGATTTTAATCTAATTTAAAATTCTTAAATTTCGAAGTATAGGTTTCTACAATTCAAAAATTTGTATAACTTTTTATCAATATTTTTTTTTACTTCGTTGTAAAAATCTACAAGGTCTAAATCTACAAAGAAAATAACAGGATTTTACATTTTTTCAATTAGGGTGTTTTGCGTCATAAAAATACTTTTAATTTTATGTAAATTATTGTAGAAAATTACAAAAAAATCATCAACTTTTCGACTTGTACTTTGCTGTCAATTCCATTTTTAACCATTTAATTTGAAATTTTTTTAACAAGAATGACAATTTTAAAGTGAACTATTTCGAAAAATAAAAAACGAAATTTAGATTTTTGAAGGTTTCGAAATAAAATTTGAAGCCTTTCAAGGATCTTTGAAGGTTTTGAGAAAATGCAAAAAAATTCCTAAGTTTGCTGGGAAAGTTGAAAATGATTTTTTATTTTGAAAAATTAATTTTAAGAGAATATTTAAAAAGATTTAAACAAATTTTTGTATTAATAAATGATAATTGAACAATTATTGATTTGTAAACTAATCGAGTAAGTTTAAAATATATTTAGAAGTTTTGAAAAGATTCCAAAATAATTTAAAACGTGAAAAGATTCCAAACCATTTGAAACACAATGTAGATTTTTGAATATTTCGAACACAAAATTTATAAACTTTTTAAGCAATTTGAAAGGTTTTAAATGAATTACAAATTTGCATCAAATTACTTACAAAAACTAACAATAATTTTTTTTTCTTTGAAAATTTAATTTTAAAAGAATATTTAATAAGATTTCCAACATTTTCAGAAAAGAATCTGGATGATTTTAAAGTTGCTTTTTTACTTTTGCAGGATATTCAAAAAATAGTAGGATTTGTTTTAAACCAATTTTTGAAAGAATATTTAAAAAGATTTCAAGAGAATATTTTAAAAGATTTTTAAACCAATTTTAATGTACAAATTAATGTTTCCAAATTAACATTGCTTAGAATGATACAATTTTAAAAAGTCATAAGTTTTTTTATTTATTCTTGAATTCATAGCATTGAAAATGATAGCGTGCATTTCCATTTTATACGCGTTAATTATTGCGCGTTTGAATTAACATTTTTTTGCTCAAAGACCATTACAAAGAGAAAAAACTTTTTCCTGAAGAGTTCAGCCTTTTAACCTTGAAGATGACCTTTCAAGGTCACGTTTCTAGTTTTATAGTTTTTTTGGGTATATCTCGGATTGTGTTTGACGGATTTCAATCAACCTGGGGTTTTGCAAGTCTTCGATTGACTCTTCCATAACAACCTTATCATCTGCTAACGCTAACCCACGTACCCTCACTGCCCCGAGATCCACACCTTCTTCGTCGAAGAGGGACATTCTTAGACAGTTGTCCATGTGAATAATTAATTTAGAAAAAAATTTCAAAAATACTGTTTTTAGCATGAATATTACATAAAACTACTACTTTGAATTTTTCGGAGCATGTTCAGGGCACAATACATGAGGATCGAGAGGGGTAATTTAGAAGTCATTAGTTGCGTAACATTCCTTGAACCTTTCTTAAGAGGTGACCAAACTTTACTTTACAAAAAGTTAATAACAAGTTTTTTTTTTCATTTTTTAGAAAACCGAGCTGTAAAATGAAAAATAACTTGATTTTGAAACCATATTTTCTACTATACAATTTTTGTTTGAGAATTTATTTTTTTGGTCAAAAGTTTCATTATTTGATTCAAAATTAAATTATTTTGTTCCGAATTCAACAATTTTGTTAAAAAGTCACCTCTCTGGTTAAAAATTGAATTGTTCGGTTGAAAATTCGTCTATTTTATTTCAAAATTTAATAATTTGATTACCATTTTCGTTTGTTTTTTCGCTTAACATTTTTTTTTGTCAAACGAAAATTCTTCCCTTCGGCTTAAAACTTCAACAATGTGATTACTATTTGTGGTAATCAAATTATTGAATTTTCAAGCCAAAAATCAAATAATAATAGTTGGATTTTCCTATCGGTTCGCATTAATTTGTTACTTTTAATATATTAGGATAAAAAACTGGAAACTGTTGTTCAAAAATCAAGTTAATTTTCCATTACACAGCTCGGTATTCGAAAAAATGGAAGAAAGAAGTACTTGTTATTAACCTTATTCAAAGTAAAGTTTGGTCACCTCTCAATGAAGGTTCAATAAATAATATGCACCTAATACCTGAACATGCTCCAAAAATGCAAAGTAGCAGTTTTATGCAAAATTCATGCTAAAAACCGTATTTTTGAAATTTTTTTCTAAATTAATTATTCACATGGACAAGTGTCTAAGAATGACCATCTTCGACGAAGAAGGTGTGGATTTCGGAACAGTGAGGGTGCGTGGGTTAGCGTTCGCAGATGATAAGGTTGTTATGGCAGAGTCAATCAAAGACTTGCAAAGAATGTTGTGCAAACTGAATACAAGTATGAAGAACATGGGCTTCTAAGTTAACGTAAATAAAACAAAATGATTTTTTTATTTGAAAACAATAATTTTTCAAAACAAGAAAAATTTGGTTTGGAAAAAAAAACTATTTCATTGGACGTATCCAGTGCTAAATTTCTTTAATTTAAGTTATCTTTTTTCTCAGTACAGTGGAGATATTTTTTGTAAAAATAGAATTGAATTTTACTTATTTCAAAAAGGGTTTGATTAATTCTGAAAAAATAACTTTGAAATAAATAAAATTAATTTTTTAATTGAAAATTTCTTCATTGAAAAAAAAACTTTCTTTAAATCTAAGAGTTTCTCGGAATTGACGAAAATTTCTTCGAATCAAAGAAATTTTTCTTTCACTAGGAGCCAATGAATATTTTTCTTTAATTCAAAAAAATTGTCTTTGAATCAAAATTTTTTTTTCTGATTTCTGTTTCTTTGTAACCAATAAGGGACAACAATTTTAGGAAACTATTTTTTATCAATTTGTTTTCACTAATTATTTTGTCTCAAGTTCACGAAATTTTTACCCTAAAAACTGTAAAAACATCAAAAAAGATTTTTTTTCGTAAAAAAGGTTATCTTTTTTCTTATTTTTAAGGGTGGTTTGTTAACTTTCCTGAACTTTTTCAATTATATATATTTTAGGGGCTGCTTACGATTTTTCAGAGAATAATCAAATAGAAGCTTTTTGGTAGGTGACACCACAAGTAAAAAAAAAAAACATTTTTTATTTGATCTTTTCTTCGTCAATTTTTTTTTATTTTCTAGAAAGAATCTGATTTTCAAAGTCGGGCACAGGATTCCCCTTGGTGATTGGTTCCATTATCCTAAGCCATAAATTAAATAAACTACCGTCTTGTTTATTTTTTCCGCCTTCTTATTTTTTAACTAAATAAGATATTTCTTTGAAATTTTGCAAAAAGACTAAACATCTAGTATAACACACCTGTCTGACACAATAAAGTTTTATTTTGCTAAAATAATGCAATTTTGTCAATTCAAAAAAGTAAGTGGGAAAAGGGTCTTAATGCCCCCATTCGAAATCAGCCGGGGCACTAATGCCCTGTTCTCACTTACATTCTATAAGTTATAAATTAATAAAATTGCAATAATCTGATAGATTTATTCTCGCATTTTTAAATACAATTTAGTACAACTCCTTTGTTCGATTAAAAATCTGCATTTAAGATTGATTAAAAATGTATTTTCTCGCCTGTTTACCTCCTTTGTTTGAATTGATTCCGTTATCCTACGCCACAAATTAAATAAATTACCTTCTTGTTTATTTTTCCCGCCTTCTTATGTTTAAACAGAATAAGATATTTCGTTGAAATTTTGTAAAAATACTAAAATCTAGTATAGCACAGCTGTGTGACACAGTGCTCCCAATCCGGCTCCCCAACTGCAATGCGCATGCGTTCCATCGGCAGTTTCATTGGCTGTAAATGGCGCGCTTTTTTGAAACTATTACATGTGTAAATCAATTTTTTATAATAAATCTTCATCATGGAAATACTGACGATTAATGTCCAGATTACAAAATAGTCTTTTAGAGGGCAAGGTGAAATAATTATTTGATTTTACTTTTCATAAATAAATTATTCATTTGAAATTCACAGAAAGGAATACCTCCCTTCACCAAATTGGGATCACTGGTGTGACACAATACAGTTTTATTATGCTAAAATAATGCAATTTTATCAATTCAGAAATGTAAGTGGGAACAGGGTTTTAGTACCCCATTTGACATTAGCCGGGGCACTAATGCCCTGTTCTCACTTACATTCTAGTGGTATGAAATTAATTAAATAGCATTAATCTGATAGATTTTCTCCCGTCTTCTCAAATTCTAGTTCAATTCCTTCTTTTAATTAAAAATCTGCTCTTAAAAGTGATTAAAAATTTATTTTCTTGCCTGTTTACCTCATTTGTCCATGTCCTGAACTAAACGAGATAAATTTGCATGATGTAACTACTTTTTTCATAAACGATCGATGCGATAAACTCTGGAGGTACAATTTTATTAAACACGATTGCACGCTTGATGCGTGCTGATGTAAACACTAGATAAGCCGAGATTTATATGAAAAAGTAATCCCTGTAAAGTTATGACGAAATGAGCGAGTATGAGACCGAAAGACAGATTATGGGGGGGGGGATTAGAGTTTTTTACTCATTTTTGCGCTTCTTAAATATTGCAGAAATTAATCAACTCAATCCTCACATAGTTCAAGTCATGCGCCTATGCGCGACTCCTTTAGCTCTATACGTGTAATACGAGAGACCAGAAATTATGCGCGCACACGGTCTTGCATCCATGATATATGCACAGACAACTAAAATTATGTGGTCTTCTTTCTACATATTTTACTTGAATATAAAATGTAATAGCAAGAGAAATTTTTCTTTTTATTCTTATTTATTGCAATGAGATCAAACTGTTCTTACAAAAAGATGATCATGGTTGGGATTTTTTTTAATTTCATGAATTCCTTACTTAAAGTTTATTGGATGACTATTAATTAAAAAAAATTGTTTGCCAATTTCAAATTTTTGTTAAACTGGTTAGGTAATGTTATTTTTCTTTTATTTGCCAATGGCGACTCGTTTTTTGAAGAAATCGACTTAAAAAAAAAAAAAAAATTGTTTGATATGTTTATTTATTAAATTTTCATATAAAAATATGTAAATATAACATTTCTAATACTTGTTTTCATTTAGAAAATTCGCTTTTTTCTTGTTATTACAACAGATGTCTTTTCAAATTTTAAATATTTAACTCTTGACCGAGTTAACTACAAAGCGGGCAGATAGTCCATGCTCAATTCACAGAATCATTTGCTGATTTGACAAAAAAAAGTTTTTTTTAACAATGTTATGATTATTTCAATTATAAAAATAGAAAGCGCAAATTAATAAAAAATTGTAACAATTTTTGTTAAAAGGATGATATTTTTCAATCTAATATAGGTATTTATATTTTTCTTTCTGATTCTGATAGAATTCACATTTTTGCAAAAATTTCCAAAATAACGCAAAATTGAAGGAACTATCCAGAAACTTATTACATTCAGCCAAATCTAGAAAAAAAATCAAGAGGAAAAAAGTGGGGGCTTTTGAGTAAATTACCTTTGAATATTTTTAGAAAAACTGCCGTAATTTTGGCAATTTTTTTTTTAATTTTCCAACGGACATTTCTAAAATTCAAATAATCATAATTTTGTCAAGAAAATTTTTGTTGGCATTGTCTGGCGGCCCGATTAAAATTTTCGAAAATCAGATTATCAAGTTTCAACTAATGAAAATTAAGAAAAATTCAGAACTCAATTTTTAGCTGTAGAAAATTTAACTGATGAAAACTAAATTTTCAACTTTCTGAAAATGCAAGTGATGAAAGTTTAGTTTCAAATTTTCTGAAACTGAAAATTGAATAACATACTTTTTAAAAATTTAACTGTTGAAAATTCAATTTTCAGCATTTGAATTTTTTTTCAATGTTTAACAGGTGAATTTTCAATATTAAACAGTTAAATTTCAAAGTGTTACTGATTCATCTGTTGACGAATCAACTGCTAAAAATTCAATGATCAATTTTCTTCAATTTTTAACTATTGAAAATCAAAGAAAATTTAATCTTTAGCTGCCGAAAATTCAACGATTGAAAATTGAATTTTTAGGTTCTTAAAAACGCAAGTGATAAAAATTCAGTTTTAATTTTTCTGAAATTTTTAACTCTTGAAAATTCAAAATTGAATTTTTTTTATTTTTAACACTTGGTGATTCAACTTCCAAAAATTTGCTTTCCAAGTGCTAAAAATTCATCTGCTAAAAGTTTAACTGCTGAAAATGCAATTTTCAATTTTCAGCAGTCGAAAATTCAACTGTTGAAAATTGAATTTTTAACTTTTTGAAAATTCAGGAATCAATTTTCTTCAATTTTCAACTATTGAAAATCAGAGAAAATTGAATCTTTAGCTGCCGAAAATTCAACTGATAAAAATTGAATTTTCAACTTTTTAAAAATGCAAGTGATGAAAATTCAGTTTTAAATTTTCTGACATTTTTAACTGTTGAAAATTCAAAATAGAATTTTTTTGGATTTTTAACACTTGATAATTCAGCTTAAAAAAATTTACTTTCCAACTGTTAAGAATTCATCTACTAAAAGTTCAACTGCTGAAAATGCAATTTTCAGCAGTCGAAAATTCAACTGTTGAAAATTAAATTTTTAACTTTTTGAAAATTCAGGAATCAATTTTCTTAAGTTTTCAACAATTAAAATGAAATAATTGAAGTTCCAACTTTTTCAAACTTCAACTTATTTGGTAATTTTGAACTTTTTGAAAATTTAACTGTTCAAATTTCAATTCGGAATATTTGAACTAGTGAAAATTGAGAAAAAATCAAATAGAATATTCTGGTGTCAAAAATTCAACAGCAGAAAATTAAAAATGAACTTTTGAATTTCAATATTTTGAAAATTTAACTGTTGAAAATTTAATTTAGAATTCTCAACAGTTCAGTTTTTGACACCTGAAAATTCAATTCCAATTTTTTTTTACGAATTCGAAATTTCAAAATTAAATTTTGAATGGTTGAATTTCTCTTTAAATTCTAACAGAACCTGAAAATTGCATGTTTAGCTGTCGAAAATTCAAATGTTGAAGTGTGAAGTTGAACTTTCAGCTGTCGAAAATTCCACTGATGGAAATTGAATTTTCAACTTTTTGAAAATTGAATTTTCAACTTTTTGAGAATTCAATTTCAAATTTTCTGAAATTTTTAACTGTCAGAAATTCAAAATTGAATTTTATGGATTTTTAACTTCAACTGTTGGAAATTGAAAATTGATTTGCAACTTTTTGAAAATTCAGGTTTCAATTTTCTTATATTTTCAATTATTGAAAATTGAATATTAAATTTTCAACATTCTGAAAATTCAATTGATGAAAAGTGAAAATTGAATTTCTAACTTTTTGAAAATGCGACTGTTGAAAATTCAATTGCTGAAAATTAAAAATTAAATTTTCACCTGCCGAAAATTCAAATGTTGAAATGTGAAAATTGAATTTTCAGCTGTCACAAAATGAAAATTGAATTTTCAATTTTTTTTTATATTGAATTTTAAAGTTTTTGAAAATTCAGTTTTCAATTTTCTTGAATTTTCAATTATCGGAAATTCAATAAAAAGGTGAACTTTTTATGAAAAACATGTTTGTTCCTTTAAAAAACTTCCATGATGAAGGCTGCAATTTTGATGCAAAAATTCATGAGAGTTTCGCATTTCTGCTCTAATTTGAGCCAGAACTACTCTTCTTAAAAAAGCATTTTCTCTGATTAACTTTATGCAACTTATGAAACAATTTTCATTCCAAGAAAATCGTTTATCTATTCACGGAAAAATTATACTTTCATAGAAAGTAACTTTTTTAGCATTTTGAATTTCGAATATATCAACGTGGAAAACTTTTCGAAATTACAGATTAACCTCACTGAAATTATATTTTTTTCAACTCAAAAGTTTCTTGCAATCATTGCTGAATAATTTTCATAATAATAATTTTCAGACTTTCGAATCATTTGAAAAATTCAGAATAGTGTCAATAATTGATGTTATTTTTTCGACCAGGGTAATCATTAAATTAATTTCCGATGTTAAATATTCCCGATTACTGGTGAAATAATTTTCGGGAGAAACGAGAAAAAATCTGTCTCGACCCGGATTTGAACCAGGAATGCCACTCTTCACGAGTGTAGCGTTAACCAAATACGCCACCGGGGCTTCCTCAGATAGTTTCTCATTTCTCCTATATATCTACAGGATGACGCGGGTCTGCACTTCTGTAAACTGTAAAATTTCAGTGAATAGTTCTAGTCTGAATAAATTCACCAAATCTGAAGTTAATTTAATAATTGATGTTATTTTGTCAAGCAGGGTAGTTAATTAATTAATTTCTGATATTAGTTATTGCTGATTACTGGTCAAATCATTTTCTGGAGAAACGAGAAAAAATCTGCCTCGGCCCGGATTGGAACCAGGAATGCCACTCTTCACGAGTGAAGCGTTAAACAATTACGCCACCGGGGCTTGCTCAGATTGTTTCTCATTTCTCCCATATCCACAGGATGACGCGGGTCTGCATTTCTGTAAACTGTGAAATTTCAGTGATTAATTCTAGTCTGAATAAATTCACGAAATCTGAATATAATTTAATAATTGATGTTATTTTGCCAAGCAGGGTAATTAATTAATTAATTTCTGATATTAGTTTTTGCTGATTACTGGTCAAATAATTTTCTGGAAAAACGAGAAAAAATCTGCCTCGGCCCGGATTGGAACCAGGAATGCCACTATTCACGAGTGAAGCGTTAACCAATTACGCCACCGGGGCTCCCAAAGATAGTTTCTTAATTATCCTCCACAGGATGCCGCGGGTCTGCATTGTTGTAAACTGTGAAATATTAGTGATTAATTCTAGCCTGAATAAATTCATCAGATTTTTTTTCGTTTCTCCAGAAAATTATTGGCCAATAATCGGCAATAACTAACCTCAGAAATTAATTAATTAATCACCCTGGTCGACAAAATAATATCTATTATTAAATTATATTCAGATTCGGTGAATTTTTTCAGACTTATTTATTCACTAAAATTACACAGGTCACAAAAATGCAGACCCAGGTCATCCTGTGGATATATAAGAAACGAAAAACCATCTGCTGGAGCCCCGGTGGCGTCATTCTTTAACGCCCCACTCGTGAATAGTGGCTTTCCCGGTTCAAATCCGAGCCGAGGCAGATTTTTTCTCATTTCTCCAGAAAATTATTTGACCAGTAATCGGCAATGTCTAACATCGGAAACTAATAGTGTCAATAGTATCATGAATTTTGAGAAATAGTAGCTAAATAGTGTCATACTATTTTTTATATATTAATTCGAGGGGTTAAACATTGTTGAAATCTAATTATACTATATAAATCTCCCATAAAATCGTGTCTAATCATTTTAAATATTTTAAAACACCCTTGAAATCTTTTAAAACTCATCGATATTCTGGATACCTTTTTAAAATCCTTTGAAATTTTCTGAAATCTTACGAAATTATTTAAAATTGTTTAGACATCTTTAAATCTCTTCAAGTGTTCTATAAACATACGAAATTCTTAGAATTTTTTTTTAAATCCTTAAAAATTTTTTAAATCCTTTAAATCTTGTAAAATCCTGTGCAAGATTTGAAATTTTCAATATCTTCTAAAATTCCTTTAAAAAAGTTTTAATGTTTGAAATCCTTTGAAACCCTATAATATCCCATGATATCCGTAGAAATCCTTGAAATGTCTTGAAATCTGGTAAAATACCTTAAAATATTGAAAATCCTTTAAAATCCATTGCAGTTTTTTAAATCATTAAAATTCTCAGAGATCCTATAAAATCGCTAAGGGCTAGTGAAGAACCCTAAAAATCCCTTGACATTTTTCTAAAATTTTGGCTAAACCGGGAGTATTGAAACATAAATAGTCAGGGCCGCCTGAACCGTTTCCAATTGGAATGCATAATATTGTGCAATCTGACTCCTCGCGCACTGCGGCCCTTCCGAGGCGAGAGTCGCAAACGTCTCTCGCCCCTTGAGCTGAAAAACTTCGTGGGCCAGCAGTTCTAGGAATTACTAAACCGAGACTGGCTAAACCGAGAGTTTGAAATTTTGAAATTTGTAATATCTGCTTAAATTTGTTCAACATTTTTGCAAAACTTTAAAATTGTCTGACATCAGATGAAAGCTTTTCAAATGTCTTAAAATCCCTTGAATACTTTGAAATTCTATGAAATATCGTGGAAATTTAGAAATCCCTTGACATTTTTTGAAATTTCTTAAATTTTCGAAGAAATAGTGGCAATTATATTAGATTGAATTCAATAGGAAACTCTCAAGATTGAGAGTCAAAATATATGTTTCATTTTCAAGAAAATAGTTCAAGTTACAACCCAAAAGGATTAATTTTCTACTAAAAGAAATAAATTTTCAAGGAAATAGTTGAATTTTAAAACAAACAAAATTAAACTTTAACAAGAAAGATGAATATTTTAATCTAAAAGAACGAATTTTCTATCCAGAAAGACGAATTTCCCAAAAAACAGATAAATTTTCGGAAAAAGATGGCTCTTTACCAAAATGATTGAACTTTCAACAAAATAATTAAATTTTCAAAGTAATAGTTGAACCTTAAACAAACAAAAATTAATTATAAACCAAACAAGACGAATTTTTTGGATAGCGGTTAAACTTTCAATAAAAAAAACTAATTCTCAACGAAAAATATAATAGTTGATATTTCAACAGAACAAAGATTTTCATTGTAAATAAAAAACATTCGAATTTGAGCCAAAAATATGGATTCTCAACCGAAAATTGTAGTAGTGAGTTGAAGAAAAAAATTTAATTTTAATTTAAAAATAATCGAATTTTATCAAAAGCACGAATTTTGATCCAAATTGTTCACTTTTCATGAAAAAAGGTGAATTCAATTCAAAATAATCAAATTTTCTACCCGCAATTAAAAGACGCAATTTTTCAAACTGTAAATGTGAATTTTCAGCAAAAAAGTTCATTTTCAACCAAAGAGTTAAATTTTCAACTAAAAACGATCAATTTTCAATCGAAAAACAAAGTACTTAAATATTCAATTGGAAAAATAAATAATTTTCAAAAGAAAAAACGAATTTTCAAAAAATATTTAGATCTTCAAACAATACATTAATTTTCAATAAAGTAGTAGTAAATTAAAGTATTTGGTTTAAAATGAACTTTTTTGTTGAAAATCCATATTTTTCGTTAAAAGTCCAACTATTGATCTAACTATTTTGTTGAAAATTTTATTTCTTGTTTTGAAAATTAATTTTTTCAACTGAAAATTTAACTATTCTATTTTTGGATTAAAATTGATCATTTTTAGTTGAAAATTTAACTATTTGGTTGAAAGTTTATGCATATTGACGTAATTTAGTTTTTTTTTTAGTAGAAACTGATACTTCTTGATTGAAAATTCAACTACGTGATTGAAAGTTGAACTACTTTATTAAAAATCCATTTTATTAGTTGAAAATCCATCTCTTTGGTTGAACATTGAAATATTAAATTTTTTTTGTTGATAATCAATTTTTTGAACTGAAAATTCAAGAAATCCATTTTTGGTTGAAAATTGATCGTTTTTAGTTAAAAATTAAACCTCGGTTGAAAATTGACTTTTTATGTTGAAAATCCATATTTTGGTTAAAAATCCAACTATTTTGGTAACACATTAAACTATTCAATTAAAAATGTAACTGTTTCATCATAAATCCTTTTTTTTCTTTGGTTGAAAATTTTTTTTTATCTGAAAATTTAACTATTCCTTTTTTTGTTCAAAATTTATCTATATAAGTTAAAAATTTAATTTTTCGGTAGAAAATTGATGCAATTTGTTGAAAATTCGTCTATTTTGTTTGAAAAATCTTTTTTCCGGTTCAAAATCAACTTGAATTTCTTGACATTTTGTTTGAAATATATACATGGGTAGACAATTAATCTTCTTTCTTTGTTCAAAATTCATCTATTTGATCGGCGATTTAAATATTAAAAAAAAAAATTTCATTGAATAAAAGTGGTCGATAATTTGTTTTAGTTGTTGAAAAGGGAATTGTTGAACGAAAAATTCAGCTATTCCATTTTTGGTTGAATACATACCTTTTTGGTTCGGAAATTCAACTATTTTTATGAAAATTCGTCCTCTGGACTCAAAATTCATCTTTTGACTTAAAATAAATGTATTCTTTAAATGTTGACTTTTCGGGTAGAAAATTCAACTTTATTCTCAAAATAAGTTTTTTTGAGTTAAAAATTCAACTATTTTATTGTTAAGACAGACCCCCCTCCCTTTAGAGGAGCACGCAACTCACAACTCACAACTCACAACTCACAACTCACAACTCACAACTCACAACTCACAACTCACAACTCACAACTCACAACTCACAACTCACAACTCACAACTCACAACTCACAGCTCACAACTCACAGTTCACAACTGACAACTTACAACCCACAAGGGGAGTAGAAGTAGAAGAAATGATAGGATGGGAAGTAGGGGAATAAAGAAGAGGTGAAGGGAGGAAGTAGAGAAAATGATGAGAGGAGAAGTAGTGGACGTGAGGGGAAATGAAGGTGGGGGAAGTAGGTGAAGTAGTGGGAAATAAGGCGAGTGGAATTGGGGGAAGTCAGGGGAGTAGAACTAGGAGAAGTGAAGGTAAATGAGAGTGGTGGAGGAAATGGGGAGAGGAAGAATAGATGAGAAAGAAGTTGTGGAAGGTTGGGGTAGCAGGGGAGGAGAGGGGAAGTAGGGAAGGAAAAATATTGGAGGGGAATGTTTAAAGAACTAATTTACGTCTTAATAGACGACGCGACCCTTATTGTAGGCGCGCGGCCCCTACTTCGACTAATTTATATAAAATCTATTCCTCAACTTTCCACTTTTTGTCATCAAAATAAATGTATCAATTTCCCGGAAGCACTTCTCTTTCTACAGGAGAGAATTCTTAGCCAGTGGACTGGTGCTTCGGTACTTAATTACTGAGAGGACTAATTATTCAGACAGTCGATAGCGTTTCTACGTTGCTAGCTGGAATGGAGTCCTCCTATAAAAAGACTCACAAAAACTCAGAGCTCACAACTCACAAGAAGAAGAAAAGTAGGGGAAATGGTGACAGGGAAAGTAGGGGAATTAAGGAGAGATGAAGGGACGTAAATAGAAGAAATGATAGGAGGGGAAGTAGGGTAATTAAGGAGATATGAAGGGACATAAGTAGGGGAAATGATGGTAAAGGAAATAGTGGAATTGACGGAAAATCAGGATGGGAAAGGAAGGAGAAGTGGTGGGAAATGATAGGATAAAAAGTAGGAGTAGTGAGAGGAGCGGAACTATAGGAAGTGAGGGTAAGTGAGGGTGGTGGAGGAAGTGAGAAGAAATGTGGGCGAAGTGAGGAGAGGTAGAAGTAGATGATGAAGAAGTTTAAGAAGAAGTTGGTGAAGAAAGGGGAAGCAAAGGATAAAGTTTGGGAGGGTAAGCAGTGCAGGAGAGGAAAAATAGGGAAGGAAAACATGGGATCTCAATAAATGTATCGATTTCACGGGAGGACTTCTCTTTCTGAAGGATAGAATTCTTAGCCAGTGGACTGGTGCTTCGGTACTCAATTACTAAGAGGACTAATTTTGCAGACACTGGAGAGCGTTTCAAAGTTACTAGCTGGAATGGAGTGCTCCAATCAAAAGACTCACGACGTCACACAACTCACAAGGGGAGGAGAAGTAGGGAAAATGGTAGGATGAGAAGTAGGGAAATAAAGAAGAGATGAAGGGACCTAAGTAAGGGAAATTGTGAGAGGGAAAGTAGTGGAGGTGAGGGTAAATGAGAGTAGGAGAAGTAGGAGAAAATGTGAAGAGGGGAAGTGGAGAAAGTGGGGGGAGCGGAACTAGAGGAAGTGGGGGCAAATGAGGGTGGTGGAGAAAGGGAGGAGAAATGTGGAAGAAGTGAGAAGTGAGGTAGATGAGATAGGAGTTTGGGGAGAAGAGAGGGGAAGAAAATTTTAAAGTTTAGGAAGGGGTAGCAGGAGCGGAGAGGGGAAGTAGGGAAGGGAAAATATGGGATCCCAATAAATTTATCGATTTCACGGGAAGACCTCTCTCTCTAGAGGAGAGAATTCTTAGCTAGTGGACTGGTGCTTCGGTACTTAATTACTGAGAGGACTAATTATTCAGACACTCGATAGCGTTTCTACGTTGCTAGCGGGAACGGAGTCCTCCTATAAAAAGAGCAATTCAGAGAAATGTTTTCAGACAAAGTATTCTCCTCGGTTGGCACCGTGAAGGTGTATAAGGAAGAAGAGGAATTTTACTCTGACGTCTACCTCACTCAAACGAGAGTAATTATTCACGACGCGCTTAAAATGTACGTGTCGAGTACGCGCTTCAAACACCCCTGTAACTTTGTAACGTATTTTTATCAAAGTTGTTTCATGAGTGTTATTTTTTTCCATTATAATTAATCGAGTAGAAAAATAAAAGGGGTGCCTTCTAAAATTTTCGTGCAAGGAAAAGACGTTGAAATTACTTAAAATTTGTTTTAGTGCCATCATCTTCGAGGGGAAAAACTATTTTCAACACAAAACAGAAATTTTGAATAACTATTTTTTTTTAGTTTATTCATTTGTCTTTAGGGTTATATAAATATAATTTTCTCAAGATTATTTTGAAAATTCAAAAAGATATTTGAAGATTTCAAATCTTATCAAAATTTTGACAAAAAAGTTAATTTTTAACCAAAAAGAAGAATCCTCAACCAAAAAAGAATAATTTTTTAACCCAGAAATATAAATTTTCAACCAAGAAGATTAAATTTTCTACCAAAAAATACGAATTTTATCATCAATCCCGCGCTACGCGTGCTTTTCCATTTCTGGGCAAAAACAATTTTTAATACAAAATAAAACCTTTAAATAACAATTTATTTTTTCAGTTTATTTGTTTATTTGTTATGAAGGCTATATAAATATAATTTTTACAAGATTATTGAAAAAATTTATAAAGATTTTTTGAGATTACAGATATATCAAATCAACATCCAAACAGAAATCTTAATTCTTAACCAAATAGAAGAATCCTCAACTAAAAAAGAATAATTTTCAACCAATTATATTTTTAACCAAGAAAGATCAAATTTTTACCAACAGAAATGAATTTTTTATATAACAGTTCAATTGCTTAACCCGTAAAATATGAATTTTCTACTGGGAAGATTAGAAGAAATTAAAAAAAAAATGTGAAGATTACAGATAAGTGAAATAAAAATTTCAACCAAAAAGGTAATTTTCAACCAAGTAGTTGAATTTTCAACTAAAAAAAAAAAAAAAATGTCAACGAAAAATAAAATACATAATTTATAATTCCACAAAAAAATTTAATTTTGAAGGAACAGCAGTTCAATTAATCAAAAAAGAAAATCTAAGAAAATAGTTCAATCCTTAATCAAAAAAGATTAATTTTGAACCAAATAGTTGAATTTTGGACCATATAGATAAATTTCCTACCAGGAAGATTACTTTTCTACAAAAAAAAACAAAAAAAAAGACAAAAAGAAAAATAATTTTCAACAAATCAGTTCCATTTTTCTACCAAATATTTTAATTTGTAACCCATAATAATGAACTTTGCACGAAAATTCCAGTTCAACTCAAAAAGACAAAGTACTTGAATTTTCAAAAAAAAAGAGGATTTTTCAAGCAAAAAGTTGCAAATTAAAAAATTGCAAAACTTTTGTAAATATCTTTTAATTTTCTTTAGAAATTCATTCATCTGAAAAGAAAATCATTTAAAATCTTCCCGGAAATTTTAATAGAAGTTTTTCATTTTTTTTAAATCTTTCAAATATCCTAAAAAGCGTCGATTTTTTTCGAAATTTTCAAAATTTTACATTTTCTATAAAATTATGGAAATCTTTTTAAATTAAAAGTTATTTTTCAATCTTTTCAAACTTCTGAACATTTTTTAAAATTTTTGGAATTTTTTCTTCATTTTTTTTTAATTCTCAAAAATTATGAAAATTGCCTTAACATCTTGCAGATTATTTTTTTGATAGTTTTGGACAGCTTTTGAAATGTTTTGAACTCAATCTAAATATGAAACATTGATATGATTTTTCCCAGGAATCTGAAAAAAATTGTTGGATTATCTTCTCTTTCAAAATTTTTAAAACGCTTTTAAATTTTATTGTTAAAATTTCAAAAATGTATGGTTTGTTTTTAATTTTTGGAAATCTTTTCAAATCGTGAATTGTTTAATTTTTTTTTCTTCAAATTTTCAAATATCTTTTAAAATGATTCGAATTTCCCTGAAATGTTTGAAAAATCTTCCAGAGTTAAAAAAATTTCCCTAAAATCTTCCAATTTTTTCGATAATTCCGATTTCGATAATTTCTTCGATACTTTTTAAAATCTTTTCGAATTTCCTTCAAAAATTAATTGTTTAAATGACGAAAGATTTGAATTTTCCTCAGAAATCTTAAAAAGAAATTTTCACGCCCTTCAAAAATAAAAATCCATTTAGAAGTTTCTAAGGAATCATAAGAAGATTTTTTATTCTGTTATTGTTTATTATAATATTCAAAATAATATAATTTACAATTAATGGTGCAAGTTCGAGAATTGTATATTGAAATGTTAAAAATTGTGTACTTTCAGATTTAAAGGGTTCAAAATGATAAAGTAACAATTTTAAAATGAAATTGTTAATTTATTGAATTATTAAAAAAAATTTGTTTCAATTTTAACAATTTTAAAACCTGCAAACAAAACTATTAATAGTTAACAAGTTTGCTGTCCACTTGGATACACTGAATTGTTTAAGGTTTCCTGTTCGATCATCGAGGTTAAGCAGCGCTTGGCTCTGGTTTACTTGGATGGGGGCTGCCGTACAAATTTACAACATTTGATAAGCCTACTTATTTCTCCATTTTACTGTATTATATGTAAATTCAAATTTTTTACATTCGAAGACTTTTAAATTGTGCATGAAATTATAGCAACCTTGATTTTTATTTGTATACGAATTCTAGTATTCAATAATTATAATACCGCACAAAAAATATTTCGATCATTCCCTTCAAAAATGTTGTCGATATTGAATTTTGCAAACAAAAATCTTAAGATTTTTTGAAAATGTATAATTTCCTCATTCTCACTGAATATTATAAGCATAATTTATTTTAAATTATATAGAACCTATTTCTTTTACCTAATTTTATCATTTAACCAAAAATAACATTAAAATTATGAAAATCATTTCAAGTTGAAGAAAAATTTTTATTGTAATAAAAAACCACTTCTTTTGACCAAAGAAATATTTTCTTTGGTTCAAAGAAATTTTCTTTGAAAAATAATTTTAATAACAAAAATAAAATAAATTGAGAAAATCATTTTAGGTTGAAGAAAAATTTTTACTGTATTAAAAACCCACTTATTTTGCCCAAAAAAATATTTTCTCCGGTTTAAAGAAATTTTCTTTGAATCAAAAAATCTTTTTATGAGTGTATTTTTTTAAACATTTTATTAGGATATGAAATTCCAAATTGAGTTATTAATTTATTCATTTAATTCCTATTCCTGCTGGGATGAAATCTTATATTTAAATAAAAGTCACCTGCATGCATATTATGGAAAGTTGTTTAAATCAAAATTTTTTAATTTAAATTAAAGTAAAATTAAAATTAAGTTGAAATGAAAATTGAATCAAAATAAGAGACATATTATAAGTCCACACGAAATTTCGAATAGTTTTGGGGGTAACTGTTATTTTCAAAAACTGTAAATCAGACTTTGTTTTAATCAATGTTTTTCTACAGAAAAATAAAAAAAAAACTTATCTAATTATACCAATTCAAGATTTTCTTTATAAATACTCTTTATTGAATTTGTCCCACAGGGAAGGAAAATTGTTGTTTTCAAAGGTATTTTCTTTTTAAACTCTGAATTAATCTTTTAAAAAAAGTAATTGTTTGTTAAGAACTAATGAAAACAGAATACAAAATCACAAATATTTTATTATAAATTGTATTTAATTATTAATAACAATTTATTTCAACAAGTTTAATATTTTATCAGTTTCTTCCAGAAAAAAAATACTTTGTCTCAAACTGGTTGTGATTTATTATTAGAATGTTATCAGTGACAGAAAATTCTCATAATTTAAAAAATTTCAAACAAGTCATGAAGTTATAAACAACGTTAACATTGGTAAAAGAATAATTTATTTTTTCATGAAAAAAATTTGAATTTTTGATTGTAATTGATTAGATTCATTGGTAATAACACTTTAAAGTTTCTTGTGGCATTACGAACAATTTTTTTTTTAATTCCAAAAAGTTTCACACCATTCGGCCAGTCGATTGAAAATTTTCAATTTTTAAAAATTTTTGTGTGTGGAAAGAATAATTTTTTTAATTTGTACCTAAAGCTGGAAAAAGTTTTTCCCTTTTTTCTCTCTCTAAAGTTAAACTAACATTCTAGGGTTAAACTAACTTCCTCTTTAACCTCTTTAAACTTGACGCAAAAATAATAAATAAAAAAATGTCATACACGAAAAATTTTAAAAATAAAAAATTTTCAATTACCTTGTTCAATAGTGAGAAATTTGTTGAATTTCGTTTTACAATTTTTTCATAATGCCACAAAAAAATTTTTCAGTGCTATTGCCAGTGAATCTAATCATTTTTTATTTTTTCGGTTACAAAACTGTTTATAACTTTATAAGTTGTTTATAAAATTTTAAATTATGACAGTTTTTTACTAATACGAGTCTAATAATAAATTACCAAGATTTTAAGACAAAATAATTTTGTCCTATTATTTTTCATTATTATTATTATTATTATATGAAATTAATGTCTCAGGCTTTAGATGATTACAGCCCAATATTATTATCATTTGTTCTAACTAATATACTGTTGAATTTGTTTAAATTAATTGTTTGAAATAATTAAATAAAATTAAGATTATAATATTTTCGTGAAATTAAATTAGGTTAAAATTATTTTTAGTGATGCTTATAATCATTTTATTGTTCTACTTATTGCTTTCACGGAAGATATTTGTCATTTTCACAAAAAAAAAATAATATATAATAAACACTTTTTAGCGTTTAAGGTTCGTGGACCACGTGTTAAGCTTCTTGTAAAATTTTAAAAAAACTGAACAATTATTCTAACGCTAAATGAACAAAAATAGGAGCGTGAGATAGCCAAGAAAAAAAATAAAATTTTTTTGGGCACCCTACTCTCCATTTTGGAACACTAAGCTGAAACAAAATTTGCTACGTCTACACAGTGGGATGAAATCAAAAAACGAGGTTCAAAATAACTTGTAGCTGGCAATTCTTAACCCATTTTTGATTTTTTTTTAGAAAAATTCAGCATTAAATTTTGAAGCGATTTATGTGACCTGATTTTTGAATTTTTTTTTGGTAAAACTTTTATGTTAATGCAAAGAGCGAAGAAAAAGTCGACTTTTTCGTTTTTTTTTATCTTTGTGAAACAATTTTTTCTATGGTCAGTATTGCCAGAATTTACGCACGGGGGTAGTTGAAAGCAAAAAAAAATTATGACATTGTTAAGTTAATTGTTATAAACAAATTAACTTAACAAATAGTCTACACTCTAGATTCTTCGTATGCAAAGTGAATTTTTGGGTTGAAAAAACTTGCTTTCATTGAAAAAATAATACCCGATCATAAAAATTTGAAATCCGATATTTTTTATTAATTTTATAAACAAATGCCTAGTGTGGGCATTTAAAGGCAGAAATAAATCGTTTTTTCTCTTAATTTTTCGCAAATTATATCCACAGTGATGTTTAATGATGGAAAATTATTATGCGATATTTTTTATTGATTTTATAAACAAATTATGTAAACAAATGCCTAGTGTGGACATTTAAAGGCAGAAAGAAATCGTTTTTTCTCTTAATTTTCCACAAATTATATCGCCAGTGATGTTTAATAATGGAGAATTATCTTTCAAAATTTGTATTAATTATATTAAAAAATTATATAAACAAATGCCTAGTGTGGACATTTGAAGACAGAAAGAAATAGCTTTTTCTCTCAATATTCCACAAATTATATCGCCAGTGATATTTAATAATGAAAAATTATCATCCGATATTTTTTATTAATTTTACAAACAAATTATATAAACAAATGCCCATTGTGGACATTTAAAGGCATAAAGAAATCGTTTTTTCTCCTAATTTTCCTCAAATTATGTCGCCAATGATGTTTAATCGCGATATTTTGTTATTTTACATTTTTTATTGATTTTGTGAACAAAATTGCCATTTGTTTATGAAATTAATAAAAAATATCGGATGATGATTTCCCATCATTAAACATCACTGGCGATATCATTTAGGGAAAAATTATGGGAAAAAAATATTTCTTTCTGCCTTTAAATGTTCACACTGGGCATTTGTTTATATAATTTGTTTATAAAATTAATAAAAAATATCGGTTGTTGATTTTCTATCATTAAATATCACTGGCGATATGATTTGAGGAAATTGAGAGAAAAAACTATTTCTTTCTGCCTTTAAATGTCCACACTAGGCATTTGTTTATAAAATTAATAAAAAATATCATATGATAATTACCCGTCATTAAACATCACTGGCGACATCATTTAGGGAAAAGTAGCGGAAAAAAATATTTCTTTCTGCCTTTAAATGTTCAAACTGGGCATTTGTTTATATAATTTGTTTATAAAATAAATAAAAAATATCGGATGATAATTTTCCATCAATAAAAATCGCTGGCGACATAATTCAAGGAAAATTAGGAAAAAAAAAGATTTCTTTCTGCCTTTAATTGTTCCTACCGGGAATTTGTTTATATAATTTGTTTATAAAATTAATGAAAAATATCGGATGATAATTTTCTATCATTAAATATCACTGGCGATATAATTTGTGGAAAATTAAGCAAAAAAACGATTTTTTTCTGCCTTTAAATGTCCACACTAGGCATTTGTTTATATAATTTGTTCATAAAATTAATAAAAAATATCGGATGTCAAATTGTTATGATCAGGTATTATTTTTTCAATGAAAGCAAGTTATTTTAACGCAAAAATTTACTTTTCAACCAAAAATCCATAATGTAGACAATTTGTTCAGTTAATTTGTTCATAACAATTAACTTAACAATTTCATAATTTTTTGTTTGCTTTCAACTACCCCCGTGCTTAAATTTTGGCAATGCTGATCATAGAAAAAAAATTTTCACGAAGATAAACAAAAAAACGAAAAAATCTACTTTTTCTTCATTCTTGCATAACATAAAAGTTTAACCAAAAAAAAAAATCAAAAATCAGGCCACGCAAATCTCTCCAAAATTTAATGCTGAATTTAAAAAAAAAAATCAAAAATCGGTTAAGAATTGCCAGCTACAAGTTATTTTGAACCTCGTTTTTTGATTTCATCCCACTGTGGCGTCTGTTCATTTGACTAATTGTAAGAGTATTCATGAGGTTTAGAAATATTATTGAAAAATAAATAAATATTATAAATAAGTAATAAATAGATGATGAAAATAAAGTTTTCTTTTTATAATGCTTTTAAATAACCAATAAATATTACGAAGTGTCCCGAATTTGTAGGGACGACTAGAAGCAGCCTAAATATTAATTATTTATTTTATCTGAGTAACAGTAAATAAACAATATTCGTGATAATTAAGTCTTATAACGCTAATGTTTATGTATGTAGGTGAATAGGATATTTATAGTTTCACGTTTCCAGTTAATTCGCAAAGCCACTAAAGAGAATTCAATGTAATAAATTTTACTATCTTAACTGCGGCACACGTTGGGAAGACTAATCAAATATAGCAGTATAAGATAAGGAGGTGCAAGTAGCAAATTTTATGGGTATTAAGGCGCCTAATAAAATCCTTTTTTTAGATTAAAAAAAAAAATGATTCCCTATTTTTACAAGGTTTTTCAACAAATATTTAGATGTTGCTATGTAAGTTTCTATGCCAAAAATTCAACTTTTGAAAGTTTAAAAATTTTATTTTCTATAATTTTAACCATCGCGTATAACCCAAAAATTTTCTACGTTATAAAAAAAAATTTTAGACGGTCATACTTTAGGAATGTAAATACATTCCTAAAGTAGCAAATTTTGTGATAAAGTTGAGATTAGAGGCCAAATTGATCACTAACAATTTTTCTTAAATTATGAAACTCTTAGGAAATATTACATAACTTACTAACAACAACTTTCATTCTTTAAAAATATGAAGCAACCCTTTTCCGACAATTAAGAAATAGTTTTTCGAAAAATTAAAAAATCGATAATTGTAGTATATTTTTTAAAATATTTATTAGCATCATCAATCGCGCATTGTAGTTTATTGATTTGATGGAATAAATAATTGTGAATACAAAATAAAAATTTCAAAAAACTATATGTTTTTCAAGTTTATTTGTTTATTTGTTTTTGAGATTGAATGAATATAATTTTCATAATATTCTTGAAAAAAGTGAAAAACATTTTTGAATATTTCAGGTATGTTAAATCAAAATTTGAACAAAAAGTTTAATTTCTATCCAAATACTTAAATTTTCAAAAAAAAAAATTATTTCCAACGAAAAATGTAATAGTTGCTATTGCAACCAAAAATATTTTCATTTTAAATCAAAAACAGCTGAATTCAACTAAAAAAGACTAGTTTTTAACAAAGTAGTTGAATTTTAAACCAAAAAAGATTTTTCACTCAAGACAGAAAAAAATTTCTTGAGAAAATTCGAAAAGATTTTTAGAGATCTGTTGAAAAAGTTACTAAAAAAATATTCAAGAAAGTTTTTTTATTTTACAATATTTCACCAAATTAAAGGAAAAATTCGAGTTAATTAAAAAGATATTTGGGATTTGTAGAAGTTTGGAAGAAATTTAAAAATATTTTATTAATTTTTGGAAACCTTTCAAAGTTTTAAAATATTTTTAATCTCTTCAAAACTACTAAAATTCTTCTAAACGGAATCGAATTATTCCTAAAAAATTTTTAATCTTTTAAATTAGAAGAATTTTTTTAAAAACCTTCCAGATTTTTTTTGTCAATTTCATAAATCTTTTCAAATGTAATACATTTTTTTAATGTTTAAAAATCTTTCAAAATAATATCTTAAAATTAAGTTTTTAACATGAAAAATCATTTGAAATTGAGTCATCATCTAAAAAACCTTTCAAAATTCTTAAGTAGTTTTTACATTTTTTTTCGAAATTTTCAACATTTTTAATTTTTAATTTTTTGAAATCTTTTTCAATTTAAAATTACTTTTGCATCTTTTAAAAGCTTCTAGATATTTTTCAAAGTGATTGAAATGTTTCCTAAAATTGTTTAAAAATCTTCTAAAATTAAAAAAAAAATGCTTTCAAATCTTGTGGATTCTTTTTTGGGAATTTTGGAAATATTTTGAAATGTTTGAAAAAATTTTATATAATGTCTTAAAATTAATTTTTCAAAATAAAATATAATTTAAAAGTTTCTCAGGAATGAATCAAAAATTTGAAATAATACTTATTTTAAAACAAAGATGAAAAATAATTAATTTTTTTAACATTTCAATTCTTCGAAATATCATGAAATCTGTTAAACCAAGACGTCACCTACAAAACTTCCTAATCCAGTGTAATCTTTTAAAATATATTACTATTATTATTAATATATATATATATATATATATATAATTATATCCTTCAAAATATAATCAAATCTCTTAAAATCCCTCAAAAAAACGTCAAATATTTAAAAAAAATTTATTTTCAGAAAATCTTTCACCTTCTCTTGAAATCCTTTCAAATATTTGAAAATCCAAAACATCTCTTGAAATCGAATTTTTTTAAATCTTTTAAAATGTTGTAAAATTGCGTGAAATCCTTTGCAATTTTTAAGAATCCCTTGAAATCTTTTAAAATCGAATAATAATGAGTCTTAAAATCTCTCGAAATCTTGTAAATTACTCTGAAATCGTTCAAAGTTTCAGAAAAACTTTGGAAATCCTTGGAAATCTTTCAAAATTTCCTGAAATGAAATCCTTGAAAATCCTCTGAAATATCTTAACATTCTTTGAAATTTCGTAAAATTCTTGAAAAGTTTTTGAGATACTTCGACATCTTCAGAAATATTTCTAAAAAATTGGAAGTCCTTCGAAATCTCTGAAAAGCTTACGAAAATATTAAAATATTTTGAAACATTTACAAATCTTTTGAAGTCCCTTGAAATCCTTTAAAATTCAATAATAATTCCTCTCAAAATCTCTAATAATGTGTTTGGACATTCCTGAGAAACTTTCACAATTTTTCGAAATTCATCGAAAATCTTCGAAGTCTTTGCGAACCATTTAAAAAGAATTAAAATTCTCTAAAATCTCCTAAAGTTTCTTGAAAGTTCGTGAAATTCTTTAAAATGTTTTGAAACGCTTAAAGATCCTCAGAAATTTTTCTAAGAAATTAAAAGTCCTTTAAAATCTCTTAAAGTTTCTCGAAAATAGGAAAATCTTTTAAAGTATTTGAAAATCATATAAAACCCTTTGAAATCATTAAATATTTCTAGAAATTTATTAAAAATTTGGTAAAATTCTGTGAAATCCTTTTAAAAAGTTAGAAATCCCTTAAATTCCTTTAAATTCAATGATAATATCTCTCAAAATCTGACGAAATCTTGTAAAAATACTCTCAAATCTTTAAAAGTTTCAGGAATCTTGGGAAATCCTCAGGAATGTTTGACAATTTCTTGAAATCCTTTAAAATCATTTAAAATCTTTAGGAATCCTTTGAAAACCATTGAAATCCTATAAAATCTCTGATTATTCGTTGAAATTTCGTAAATTTCTTTATATATTTTAAAATATTCAAAATCTTTAGAAATGTTTCTTAAAAATTGAGGGTCCTGAAAGTCTCTTAAAATTTCACGAAAATAATAAAATCCTTTTTAATATTTGAAAATCTTATAAAATGCCTCAAAATCGTTAAAAATTTCATTAATTTTTTTTGAAACTCTCATAAAATCTTTTGAAAATTTTTGGAAATCCCTTGAAATCCTTTAAAACCTAATATTATTATCTACTAAAGCCTAACGAAGTCTTATCAAATCCTTTAAAATCGTTCAGAATTTCTATAACTCTATCAACATTTTTTTTAATTCCGTAAAATCCTTTGAAACCTTTGTGAAATCTTTTGAAATCTTCTGAAGAATTCTGAAATCGTTAAAATCTTCTAAATTTTTTGAAATCTTCAAAACCTGGTGTACTGTCCTCTTTTTGAAATCCTTGCAGTTCTTGTATTTTTCTGAAGTCTTTAAAATTTGTATGAGATCTTTGAAATATTTGTGAAATATTTTGTATTTGTTTGAAATATTTGAAATCTTCGTGAAATCGTCTAAAAAAATGAAATCGTTAAAATCATCGAAATTCTTCGAAATCTTTGCGAACCATTTGAAAAGAATCAAAATTTTCTAAAATCTCCTAAAGATCCTTGAAATTTCGTGAAATTCTTTAAGAGGTTTTGGAACGCTTCAAAATCCTTAGCAATTTTTCTAAGAAATTAAAAGTCCTTTGAAATCTCTCAAAGTTTCTCGAAAATAGGAAAATCCTTTGAAGTATTTGAAAATCATATGAAACCCCGTGAAATCATTAAATATTTCTAGAAATTTATTAACAATTTTCAATGATAATATCTCTTAAAATCTAACGGAATCTCGTAAATTACTCTCAAATCTTTAAAAGTTTCAGGAATCTTGGGAAATCCTCAGGAATGTTTGACAATTTCTTGAAATCCTTTAAAATCATTGAAAATCTTTAGGAATCCTTTAAAACCCATTAAAACCCTATAAAATCTCTGATTATTCGTTGAAATTTCGTAATTTTGTTTATATATTTTAGAATACTTCAAAATCATTAGAAATCTTTCTTAAAAATTGAGGGTCCTAAAAATCTGTTAAAATTTCACGAAAATAGTAAAATCCTTTTTAATATTTGAAAATCTTATAAAATGCCTCAAAATCGTTAAAAATTTCATTAATTTTTTTTTAACTCTCATAAAATCCTTTGAAAATTTTTGGAAATCCCTTGAAATCCTTCAAAACCTAGTATTAATATCTGCTAAAGTCTAACGTTGAAATATTTTAATATCTTATCAAATCCTTTAAAATCGTTAAGAATTTCTATAACTCTATCAGCATTTTTTTAATTCCGTAAAATCCTTTGAAATCTTTTTGAAAACTTTTGAAATTTTCTAAAAAATTATGAAATCGTTAAAATCTTCCGAATCTTTCGACATCTTCAAAACCTGGTGCACTGTCTTGTTTTTGAAATCTTTGCAGTTTTTCTTACAGTATTTTTCTGAAATCTTAATGAAATTTTTTAAATTTGTATGAGATCTTTGAAATATTTGTGAAATCTTTCTGAAATATTTTGTATTTGTTCGAAATCATTGAAATATTTAAAATCTATTTAAAAAAATGAAATCGTTAAAATCTTCTAAATTTTTTTAAATCTTTAAAACCTGGTGTACTGTGCCCTTTTTAAAATCTTTGAAGTCCTTGTATTCTTTTGAAATCTTTATGAAATTTTAATGAAATCTTCGAAATTTTTTGAAATTTTTTAGACTTGATGTTCTGTACCCTTGTTGAAATTTTTGAAATACTTGAAATCTTTTGAAATCCGCATGAATTCTTTTGAATATTTGTGAAATCTTTTCTATTAATTTCAAGTGATTGAAATATTTGAAATTTTTTTGAAATCTCTTGAAATCTTGTAAAAAATTTTAAATCGTTAAAATCTTCTAAATTTTTTGAAATCTGTAAAACCAGATGTATTGTCCCCTTTTTGGAATCTTTAGAGTTCTTGTATTCTTTTGAAATCTTTATAAAAATTTTATGAAATCTTTGAAATTTTTATGAGATCTTTGAAATCTTTCTGAAATCTTTTGCATTAATTTGAAATCATAAAAATATTTGGAACCTTTTCGAAATCTTTCAAAATCTTCTAAGAAATTTTGTATTCATTTCAAATCCTTAACATGTTTTGAAATTTTAGAAATCTGGTTTTGAAATCTTAGGTCAAGTTATATTTTCATGAAAAAAAAATTAATTTTCAACCGAAAAAGAACTAAGTTTTAACAAAATATTCAAATCTTCAATCAATAAAATGAATGCTCAACATGTAGTGGACTTTTTAGCCAAGTTGTTTAATTTTCAACGTAAAAAGATGAATTCTCAATGAAAAAATTATAATTTAAATTTTCAGTTGAAAAGATTAATTTTCAGCAAACAAAAAAACAAATTTAGAACGAAATATTAAAATCTTCAACCAACACAATAAATTTTTAACATAGTAGTTAAACTTTCAACCACGTATTTGAATTTTCAACTAAAAACGATCAATTTTCATAAAAAAATTGTAAAGCTGAATTTTTACTTAAGAGGATTAATTTTCAAAAATCGAATTTCTTTAAATCCATTAAAATTTTGTAAAATTCTCTTAAATCCTTTGCAATATGTAAGAATTAAAATCGAATAATAATGACTGTTAAAATCTCTCGCAATCTTGTAAATCACTCTAAAATCTTTCGAAGTTTCAGAAAAACTTTGGAAATCCTTGGAAAGCTTTCACAATTTCCTGATTGGGAAATCCTTGAAAATCCTCTAAAATATCTTCACATGCCTTGAAATTTCATAAAATTCTATAAAAGGTTTTTAAACGCTTGAGAATCCTTAGAAATCAAAAGTCCTTTAAAATCTCTTAAAGTTTCTCGAAAGTAGGAAAATCTTTTAAAGTATTTGAAAATCATATAAAACCCTTTGAAATCATTAAATATTCCTAGAAGTTCATTAAAAATTTGGTAAAATTCTGTGAAATCCTTTTAACACATTAGAAATCCCCTAAATTCCTTTAAAATTCAATAATAATATCTCTTATAATCTAACGATATCTCGTAAATGACTCTTAGATCTTTAAAAGTTTCAGGAATCTTGGGAAATCCTCAGGAATCTTTTACAATTTCTTGAAATCCTTTAAAATCATTTGAAATCTTTAGTTAATCAATGAAATTATAATTTGAGGGGAAAAATAATTTTCAATACAAAATATGAATTTCGAAGAAGCGTTTATTTTTCAAGCTAATTTGTTTTTAAGGTTGCATAAATATAATTTTCCTAGCATTCTTAAGAAAATTCAAAAAGACTTTTAGAATCTCAGATGTGACGAAAAAGTAACAAGAAAAATATTCGAGAAAGTTTTTTCATTTTACAATATTTTACAAAATTATAGGAAAAATTCGAATTAGTTGAAAAGATACTTAGAATTTGTAGAAGTTTGGAAGATTTAAAAAAATATTTTCTTATATTTTTGGAAATCTTTTAAAATTTTAAAATATTTGTAATCTTTACAAAACGACTGAAATTCTTCTGAACGGAATCGAATTATTCCTAATTTTGTTTAATCTTTTAAATTAAAACAAATTGCTTTAAAATCTTTCGGATTCTTTTTTCTCGATTCTATAAATCTTTTAAAAATCTTTCACATCCTCTTGAAATCCTCTAAAATATTTAAAAATCCGACAAAATCTCTTGAAGTCGAATTTCTTTAAATCCATTAAAATGTTGTAAGATTCCGTAAAATCCATTCCTTTAGTTCTGTCCCCCCATATTTGCAGACTTCATTAGGAATCTCATCTATACCAGTTGCCTTTCCATCTTTAATTATTCCTAACACCTTGCCTATTTCTTCCCTTGTTATGTCCTCTTCCTCATCTCTTTCTCTACCATGTTTCGCTCCTTCCCTAACTTTTCTCTCTACCCCTCCTAGCAAATCCATAATATATTTTTCCCATTCTACGATTTCAATATCCTCATTTACTCTTTTTCTTCTTTTCCTTTCTTTATTTACTACCTTCCAAACCTCTTCTCACGTCCTAGCCTTCTCCGCCTCTTCCTCAAACCTTTTATTGTCCTCCTCTTTCTTTTTATGGCACAACTCAGTATACTCCTTCTTTTTTCTCCTATATTCTTCTCCACTACTTTTTTCTTTTCTCCATATTCTTAATTCCTTTCTGACCTCCTTCTTTTTCTCTTTATATTCCTCATTCCATCCACTTCTATCCCCCCCCCTCTTTACTTATTTGTTTTTTGCTTGTGCACTCTAATCCTCTTTTTATTTCTCCTATCATTATTTCCATCTCCTCGTCCACATTTCCCTCTTCCATTTTGATATTTCTGACCTTTTCTTTAAACTGTTCTTTTCCCTCCATTGACCAATCCCCTTTTCCTGCTCTTTTTACCTTTGCTTCCTCTTTATCCATATTGTTATTACTCTTTTCTCCCTCTAATGTCACTATTATGGGAAAGTGATTTGAATCTATATAATCCCCTACCTCTAGTTTCTTGACCATCTCTCTTACCTCATCATCCACTATCACATAATCAGTTACCGTTCCCCTTTCACCTCCTGAGCGTGTATATTCCCCTTCTTTATCTCCCTCTATATTTCCGTTTAAGATAAACCATCCCAACTCCTCCAAGCTCAAAGAATTACTTTATTTATATGTAATTGATATATATATATATATATATATATATTCATTCATTTATTTATACACAGGTATTACTCTATTCTCATTTTTTATTTCGTAAACTCCTTTGAAACCTTGTAAAATCTATAATATCCTGCGGAATCTCTCAAGATCCTTTAAAATCCCTAAAAATCGCTTCCAATCGTGTAAAATCCTTTGAAATCTTTATAAAAGCTTCTAAGTGCTGAGAAGATTTTCCTTTAAAATCTCTTAAAATTGTTTAAAATCCCGTAAAATCCTTCAAAATTGAGAATCTTTTCAAATCCTCTGGAATTTCTTAAAATCCTTTAAATCCTTTAACAATTGTTTTGAATTTTGTGAAATCGTTTAAAATCTTTAGAAATCCTTTTAAAACCCTTCGGAATCTCTTGGAATAAAAAAAAGAATCGCCTATAAGAGTTACTTACAGCTTTTTAAACACATACATTCTATTGCTTGCTTTTAAATCGATAAGGAAGATATTAGGTAGTAAATTTGGGTATATTTAAAAAGAAAAACATTTTCATGGCCAACTTTTGGTTGAAACATTTTATCTTGTTCTTTTGTTTGCTCCTTTCTTACCTTGTCTACGAAACTTGGTCCAATAAATCTTTCCTGGTAATTAGTTTAAGCTTCTAAATCCATCAAAAGTCGTCGTATCTTATAAAACTAAGTCTTTTAACGTTTTAGTTGACTGTTCCGGATCGTAAAGTGCAAGAAGAATAAACAAATAAAACTCATGAAAATTGAAGTATATAGCTTTCAAGTTTAACCCAATTTTTATTTCGAAATTATATAATTTTTATAAGGGGACAGAGGGGCTAAGCCATCACATTTTTTTTCGTTTCTTAATTTAAAAAAAAATTGTTTGATAACGCATTAAGTTTGGTTGGATCGAAAATTTAGTTGGTTACAAAATTTTACTGATGATTTTGAACTACGATACTTTGTTCATCAATTATCAGGGTGTCCGGCGATTCGTAGAAACAAAATTCAATGTCTTTTCCAGGTTTTCCAGGTCCAGAAATCAAGTTTTTCCAGGTCTTTTTTTTACATCAAATATTGAAATAACTGTTTGTTATACGTGCAAAAATTTGAGCCATTTCATTTTTTATTGGCTAATAATTTCTAAAGAAAGCAGAACCATAAACGAGCAAGTTCTAAATTTTTTTCAAATATAAGTCGTCTTTTTGAAATCTTTGAGAATATTTATAAATCTTCGTAAAGTCATGGAAATCCTAGAAATTATTGCAATCTTTGTGAAATATTTAAAATCTTTTGAAATCTTCGTCAATTTGTTGAAATCTTTTGAAGTATTCAAAACATTTTGGTTTCTTGGAAAATGTTTGTAAAATCTTTGAAATCTTCGTGAAATTTTTTTTAATCTTTTGAAATCTTTATGAATTCTTTGAAATACTTCTGAAATCTTGTGAAATCTCTAGTGTTCGTTTGAAATAATTGAAATCTTTTGAAATCTTCGCCAATTTGTTGAAACCATTTGAAATCGTTTCAATCTTCGAGATTTTTTGGAATTTTTTTTATCTGGTCTTCTTTACCCTTGTTGACATTTTTAAAATTCTTGAAGTCTTTTGAAATCCTTATGAATTCTTTTGAATATTTGTGAGATCTTTTTTATTCGTTTGGAATCATTGAAATATTTAAAATCTTTGTGAAATCTTTTGAAATCGGCTAAAACATTCTGAAATCGTTAAAAATCTTCTGAATTTTTCAAAATCTTTAAAACCTGGTGTGTTGCCCCCTTTTTAAAATCTTTGAAATTCTTGCATTCTTTTAAAATCTTCATGAAATTTTTATGAAATCTTGGAAATTTGTATGAGATCTTTAAAATATTTGTGAAATCTTTCTGAAATATTTTGTATTTGTTTGAAATCATTGAAATATTTGAAATCTGTCTGAAATCTTTTGAAATCTTCTAAAAAAATTCAAATCGTTCAAATCTTCTAAATTTTTTGAAATTTTCAAAACCTGGTGTACTGTCCCCTTTTTGAAATCCTTGAATTGCTTGTATTCTTTTCAAACCTTCATGAAATTTTTATGAAATCTTTGAAGTTCTTGTATTCTTTTGAAATCTTCCTGAAATTTTTATGAAATCTTTGAAATTTTTTGTGAGATCTTTGAAATATATGTAAAATCTTTAATTAATATTCGTTTGTGAAATTTCTTGTGTTCGTTTGAAATCGTTGAAATCTTTTAAAATCTTCTGAAATTTGTTGAAACCCTTTGAAATCGTTTAAAATCTTTGAAATGTTTTGAAAATTTTGAAATCTGGTGTTCTATACCCTTGTTGAATATTTTGAAATTTTTTGAAATTCTCTTGAATTCTTTTGAATATTTGTGAAACCTTTTCTATTTATTTCAAATTATTCAAATATTTAGAATATTTGTGAAATCTCGTGAAATCTTAAAAAAAAATTTTGATCGTTAAAATCTTCTAAATTTTTTAAAATCTTCAAAACATGGTGTACTGACCCTTTTTTGAAATCTTTCAAGTTCCTGTATTCTTTTGAAATCTTCATGAAATCTTTAAAATTTGTATGAGATTTAAAAAATCTTTGTAAAATCTTTCTGAAATATTTTGTATTTATTTGAAATCATTGAAATGTTTGAAATATTTGTAAAATATTTTGAAATCCTCTGAAAAAAAATTGAAATCGTTAAAATCTTCTAAATTTTTTGAAATCTTCAAAACCTGGTGTACTGTCCCTTTTTTGAAATCTTTCAAGTTCTTGTGTTCTTTTGAAATCTTCATGAAATCTTTAAAATTTGTATGAGGTTTAAAAAATGTTTGTAAAATCTTTCTGAAATATTTTGTATTCATTTGAAATCATTGACATGTTTTAAATCTTTTTGAAATATTTTGAAATCCTCTGAAAAAAAAATTGAAATCGTTAAAATCTTCTAAATTTTTTGAAATCTTCAAAACCTGATGTACTGTCCTCTTTTTGAAATCTTTGAAGTTCTTGTATTCTTTTGAAATCTTTATAAGATTTTTATGAAATCTTTGATATCTTTTGGTATCGCCAACGGCGATACCACGCTGAAAAAACCAGTTCTCGTCAGATCACTGAAGTTAAGCAGCGTTGGGTGCGGTTAGTACTTGGATGGGTGACCATTCGAGAATACTGCGTGCTGTTGGCATATTATGGGTGTGGTGAGCCCACACTTGTAGTAGTTATTTACTACAAGAAACTATCCGCCTAGAAACACTACCCGAATCGGGTAGTGTCACGCCTACCCTGAAAGGGAAATGGCTTAATGGTATACTTACTTTGAAATTTTTATGAGATCTTTGAAATATTTAAATCTTTAATCAATAAAATGAATGCTTAACATTTTGTTGCCTTTTTAACAAAGTTTTTTAATTTTCAACGAAAAAGATGAATTCTCAATGGAAAATTTATTAGTTAAATTTTCAGTTGAAATGATTAATTTTCAAGAAACAAAAAAACGAATTTCAAACGAAACATTGAAATCTTCAACCAACATAATAAATTTTTAACATAGTAGTCCAACTTTTAATCAAGTATTTGAATTATTAATGAAAGACGATGTATCCTCAATGAAAAATGTATTGGTAAGTTGAATTTTCTACTAAAAACGATGAATTTTCATTTAAAAATTGAAAAGAAATTTTTACTTTAAAGGATTATTTTTCAACCAAAAAATCGAATTTTTCACGATATTGTTAAACCATCAACCAATAAAATAATTATTTATCAAAGAAGTTTACCTTGCAATCAAGTAGTTGCATTTCCAACCAAAAAACTGAATTCGCAATCAAAATTTAATAGTTGAACTATCAACTAAGAACAATCAGTTTTTAGTCATGAAAATTAATTTTTAATGAAAAAAATTATATTTTACCAAAATAGCCCAATTTTCAACCAAATAATACAATTATGAACCATAAGAGATGGATTCTGAACCAAAAATGTAATTCTAGCCTTTTCAATTAAAAGAATTAACTTTTGACGAAAAATAGTTGTATTTTCTTATCGGGAACTATTAATTTAGTTCGCATTTAAGGAAAAAAAAGATGAGAAAAAAGGGAATTTTTGTATGCTTTACTTGTAAAATAAAATGACCAATTTTCATTTTTTGGAAGAATTTCAAAAAATTGATATTCATAATTATTATTAATTTCTTAAGCAATTTTGAACTCGGCTTAAAGTTTTTTGTGATTGAAACTGTGTGGTTCATGAGTAGGGGAGTGTGGGGCTAAGCCGACACCTTTTTAAAAAGTCTTTTTTAAATTAAAAAAAATTTTGTTTGACAACGTATTAGGTACGGTTGGCTCGAAAATTTAGTTAGCTACAAAACGATATTAATGATTTTGAACTACGATTCTTTGTTTATTAATTATTCGAAAAAAGTGAAGTGATGGAATACCTTTCGAGCAAAAAATCGTGGGGCTAAGCCGACACACCCCCGGGGCTAAATCGATACTTGATTATAATATTTGAAGAAAGAAAAGAACACATTTTTAAATTTTTATTATTGTAGCCAACTAAATTGTCGATCCAAAAACATCTAATACGTAGCCAAACAAATCATTTTTACATTTTCATCCTATAATGAGAAGGTATTAGTTTTATGTAAAATTAGACTTCGTTGCTTTTCTTCACCCTGCTTGAATAATTTTTTCAAAAAAGTACAGAAAACTGAAACTATTTTTACATGAATATATAAATAAATACAATAAGTTACAACCAAAATTACAGGAACGTACAACTTTTTTCTATTATTCAGACGAATTTTGTACTTTTTTGTATTTGTATGTAAATTGTTGTATTTTATTGTAGTCCTAATTTTCTACAAGAATTTATAAAAAAAATTACAACTACAAGAATCTACAGGAATTTACATTTTTTGTAACCAAAAAGTTGTTCTTTTTCGACCTAGGATGACAAATATTTAGAATATTGCAATGAGATTCTATTACAAAAAGCTTCTATGTTTAAACTTAAAAGGAATGGTAGGATATTAAAAGACAATGATGAATAATCGTTATTAAAAAAAAACACCTTACGTTTGAAGTTTTTTTTTCTTCAAATATATAGCAATCGATTGGATGCCATATATGTCATTTGAAATTATGTAATTGCAATATTATCCACATTTGTCATCCTAGGTCGAAAAAGAAACAATTTTTTCACTTAACGTTATAAAAACTGAACAGCAAATTAAGACACTCAAAGTGCAATACATACTTTTGAATTTTAAACTTTTAAAATAAAAACTTAAAAAAATTTAATTTAAACGCTCAATAATTTACGCGTATAAAATGGAAGTTTTTAACACTTGTCAATTGAAATTTTTTAAATTAAAAGCCGTTAAACTGCAAAATTTGAACTTCTAGACCATTAATTTATAAATTTTCAAAATTATATCATTTCGAGCAATTTTAAGCTAGAAACATTAATTTATACATTAAAATTTGTTTTAAAGTCTTTTTGAATATTTTCTTAAAAATTTGCTTAAAAAATATAATTTAAAAAATCTCCAGGAGTCTAATAATAGTATTATTATCTTGGAACTCGAATTTTTCCTACAATTTTTTTAAGACGTGCAGAAGTAAAAAAAAAACTACCTTAAAATCATCCAGATTCTTTCTTGACAAAATTATTGTGACTTTTTCTAGGAATTTTGATACAAATCTTTTATCCATTTAAAACCTTTCAAATTGCTTAAAAAGCTTATAAATTTTGTGTACAAAATCTTCAAAAATGTACATCGTGTATTAAATGGTTAGAAATCTTCACCCATTTTAAATTATTTTGGAATCTTTTCTAAACTTCTAAATATATTTTAAATTTGCCCGATTATTTTCCAAATTAATAATTGTTCAATTGTCATTTATTAATTTAAAAAGTTTGTTTCAAATCTTTTTGAATATTATATTAGAATTAATTTTTCAAAATAAAAAATCATTTTAAATATTCCCAGCAAAATCAAGAATTTATTTGTATTTTCTTAAAACCTTTGAAGATCCTTGAAAAGCTTCAAAATTTCATTTGGAAACCTGCAGAAATCTAAATTTATTTTCTTATTTTTCAAAATATTTTCCAGTTTTAAATTAAGTTTGGATTTTCCCAAAACTTGTAAATATCTCCTAAATTAACCCAATTTTTTTCCAAATTGATAATTGTTCAATTGTTATTTCTGCATCAAAATTCAAGAATTTCACTGACATTTTTTAAAAACTTGTTTAATAGAACGATTAAAATTGTAACGTTCAAAGTTTAAATTTAAGACTCTAAAATATTAACGATTCAAGGCTTTCTATTTGAAATACTTCAGTTTAAAATTGTTTAGTTTTTAATATTTTATTTATAATTGCTGATTTCAAATGAAAAAGTGAAATATTACTAAAAATTCAAAAAAATGTCATCCCTAATTAAAATATTTCAAATTAAATGGTTAAAAATGTAATATTTAAACAATATTTGAGTAGGATTTGGAATTGAATAAGAGCGTTTAATTATGAATCTTTTAATTTGAAATTGTTTTAAAATTAAGAATATTTTCTAAAGTTTCAATCAAGCGTTTACATTTGTTTAACTACTGAGGCTTTCAAATTGAAAAATTTATATTTTTAACGTTAAAATCTGTAACATGCTTAATTTTGAACAAAAAAATTCTTGGTAAAAGTGTATCATTTTTTTTTTCAATTGTAGTTTCTTGTAGAAAGTTATATATTACGTATCTTATAAAAATTTACAGTGACGTACAAGTCGAAATGTTGATGCGGATTCTAGAAGTATTATTTGTA
This sequence comes from Andricus curvator, assembly GCA_932195095.1. Classification (NCBI taxonomy): domain Eukaryota; kingdom Metazoa; phylum Arthropoda; class Insecta; order Hymenoptera; family Cynipidae; genus Andricus; species Andricus curvator. The sequence goes on from CAKNYM010049301.1 coordinate 172,752, forward strand.
AAAATTTATATTTTTCTGTAAGTTTCTACAATATTTTACGTAAAATTATAAGTGTTTCTATGATGACAAACTCCTAAATTTAAAAAATGTGAAATCCTGTAGTTTTCTATAATACTTTGTAGATTTTTACAACAAAGTAAAAAAAAAAATATTAACAAAAAGTTATACAAATTTTTGAATTGTAGAAACTTATACTTTATTGTTAATTTTTTCACTTTTCTACAAGAAAATGCAAGAAAAAAAATTAGCTTTTTGTATTTAACTGTATTTTGTTGTTAAATTTTGTACATTTTTCCACAAAAAAGTACAGATTTTAACATAAATTACATTCGCAGAAATGTTGTAATTTCTTGTAAAAATTTTTTCCACCAGGGCTAATACGTTGTCAAACAAATTTTTTTACATTCTCATGAATGAATATACCTTTTTATTAAAAAACCCAGGTTCACACGATTTATATTTTTCTTTAAAAAAGCAAGTGTCGACTTAGCCCCACTGTCGCCTTAGCCCCACTCTCCCCTGCTTGATTCTACCTTTTCTGCGCAGTATTAAAAAACCTTATGGTACCGGAATTTACGATTGTTTTTCAAATGAGAACGGACAGGAATGACCACACTTGATCTTCATGCTTGATATTATTGGAAGCCATAAAAAAGTGCTGTCTTGCCGCTGAGAAGATTGAAAACGGCTTTATGTCAAGTTATAGAAAACCTTTTTCATAAAACAGAGAGCGTATCGATAGCCTCGGATCAAAGTCATAGATTGAGTTCAAACTCTTTAAAAAATAAATGATATATATATATATTCATTAAAAATTATTTATTGATATAATATATTATATTAATAATAATATTAATTAATAATATAATTTATTAAAAATATATAATAATTGAAACCTGTTCAATAACCCAGTAGTCAGTAACACTTCTGTATGCACTAATAGTGCATATTATGATTATGAATATCAATGGTGCTTTTTCGAAATCCTGGTCATTTTTTCTTTGAACAATTCTTATTAACGATTTCATTATTTATTAACAAATTTTTTTCTAAAATTATATTTGTAAAGCTCATTGAAAAAAAACTTTTATGTTTAATAATATTTTTTAAAAAGCTAACCATTTTCAAGTTAGAGCTTTTGAAACAATTGAATTTCCACCAAAATTAATCTATTTCCGGTTGGATATTTCAAAACCTATTGGACCGAAAAATTAAAAAAAAATTGTAATAAAAAAAAATAAAAAAATTCTTTACAGGGTCGATGCTATAATTTTTATTTAACTATTGAGGAAATCATGCAGATTACAAATACTTTTTTTGCATTCCAAAAATCTCAATAGTTTTTTTTTAATAAAAATTTTTTTTAAACAAATGAGTATATTTGATATAGCTTTCTTTTTTAAACGTGATTCTCAAATTATATGAAAAAGGAAAACTTCGCCTCTTATAGATTTTCTTTTAGTTCGAACCATTTGTTAACTATGGCCTTATAAACAATTAATTGAAAAATCATGTTTGGTCTGTGATATCTGCGACTTTACAATTAAGATTTTCGAATTTTTTAAATTATTTATGTGGTAGCTTTCCATAAATCCTTCTCGAAAATCTTAAATATAAAATTGCAGTTTGCACAGACCAATGTTTATTTTGGAATTAATTATTTATAAGGCCCTATTTAACAAATTGTTTCAATTACGAGCAAATTTAAGAGAGATGAAGATTTTTGTTTGTGCCACATTCAATAACCGTGAATAAAAGGAGCAAATTTTATTAACCCATGTTTTTGTTGATGAAAATTGTTATTAACAAAATAAATATTTTTTTTAAAGTGGTGACAGAGGAACAGATTATTGGGAAGCTACCAGATAAATAAAAAAATCGAAAATCTTCAATAAAAAATTGCAGCTTGCGCAGAACGATGTTTATTTTGCAATTAATTGTTTATAAGGCCATAATTAGCCAATTGTTTGAATTAGGAGCAATTTTAAGAGAGATGAAGGTTTTTTTGTGCCTGATTCCAGAAAATCGAATTAAAGAAGCAAATTTTATTAACCTAGTTTTTTGTTGATAACAATTTTTATTAACAAAAGGACAGATTTTTTAGATTGAAATTTTATCAGTTGAAGTTTCTTCTTTTTCGTTTAAACTTCAACTATTTTGTTGAAAAATTTCTGTTTTATTTTTGGTTAAAAACTAATTTTTTTTTTTTTTTTTTTTTTTTTTGAACAATTACAAGATTGGTTAAAAATTCGCCTCTTTTAGTTTAAAAATCAACCATTTGGATGATAATTCGTCTCTTTTGTTTGAAAATTAATCTTGATGCTTAAAAATTAATGTTTTTGGTTGAAAAATCATTTTTCGTTTGAAAACTTAACCAATTTATAAAAATTTGTTTTTCTTTTCTTGAAAATTGATCTTTTCAATTGAAAATTCAACTATGTGTTTGAAAAATTACTTTTTTTATGAAATTATTCTTCTTGTTTGTAAATTAATTTCTTTGATTAAAAATTTAACTACTTTGTTACAAATATTTTTTGTTGGTTTAAAAATTAATTTTTGAGCTGAAAAATTGACTTTTTGGTAGAAAATTAATCTTCTTGTTTGAAAATTCATGTTTTTGGTTGAAAATTCATTATTTTTTGTTGAACATTCAAGTATTTTGTTCAAACTATTTTATTGGAAATTTGTTGTTTTTTCTTAAAAATTAATTTTTGAACATGAAAATTAAGTATTCCATTCAAAATTCGTATTTTTGGTTTAAATTTAACTATTTTTCATTCAATATTAAAATATTAAAAATCTTTTTTGGTTGGAATATCAAATATTCAATTTTTTGTTGAAAATTCATCTTTTTTGTTTCAAATTTATACCAGTTTCTTGAAAAATAATTTTTTTGGTTCAAGATTCATTACTTTAGTTGAAAATAATTTTTTTGGTTGAAGATTCATTACTTTATTTGAAAATTCATTTCTATGACAGAGAATTCAACTATTTTATTCAAAATCTCCCTTTTTTTTGTTGAAAATTAATTTTTTTAATAGAAAATTAACCTATTCCATTTTTGGTTCAAAATGTTTTCTTTTTTATTAGAAAATTCACTTTTTTCGTTGCGAATTGAGCTATATGGTTAGAAATTCAATTTTTTCATTTAAAAATTTCATTATTCCATTTTTAGTGGAAAATTCAACAATTTTGCTGAAATTTCGTTCCCTTTTAGTAAAAAATTTAACTTTTTTAGTTAGAAGTTCAAATATTTAGTTGGACATTTATGTATTTTGTTACAAATTTCTATTCTATTTCAATCTATTTAATCTATTTTAATATAGGTGAATTTTTTAATTAAGAAGAACAGTTTGAAAAAAGAAGTTGAATTTTATTCTATTATAAAATATATTTTAAAATGGATGAATTTTTAAATTAAGAAGAAAAATTTTCCTGAAAAGATGTTGAATTTTCACCCAAAAAAAGATTTCAGTTACTAATTAGTAAAAAGTGCATCTTTTTTGGATAAAAATGCAACTGTTTGGTTGAAAATTCAACAATTTTATAAAAAATTAATCCTTTTTGGTTAAAAATTCAACTATTTCGTGAAAAATTTACTTTTTGTTTAAAATTAATATTTTGGTGTTTAGAAGTCAACTGAAATCTTTTTCTGATGAAAATTCAACTATTTTTCTGAAAATCTGCCTATTTAATTTGAAAATTCATATTTTGGTGATGAAATCAACTGAACTCAAGTGAAATCTTTTTTAGACGAAAATTCAACATTTTGATGAAAATTGGTCTCTTTCATTTAAAAATTCATCTGTTTTGTTGAAAATTCGTCTTTTTGTTTCGAAAATTTAAATTTCCTTGTAGAAAATTATCTTCTTGTTTAAACAATGTTTTGAGCATTTTTTAGCAATATAAGTTTTATTATAAAAATTTTAAATCATGGGGCGAATCCTCATAAGGTTGAGGCACAGTGGCATAGAGTTGGGGCAAAGTGGCATAAGGATCTGGCAAAATTGAAAAATAGAAGAATAATAAAAAATGTTTTGAGAATTTTTTAGCAATATGTTTTATTAAAAGAATTTTGAATCATAGAAGATAAACAATGTTTTCGCAATGTTCTGAGTAATATAAGTTTTATTATGCAAATTTTTAATAACGGCGAAAATGGCATAAAGTTGGGGTAAAGCAGCATAAAGTTGGGGAAAAGTGGCACAAAGTTGTGGCAAAGTGGCTTAAGGATCTGGCCATATGGGAAAGGGGTAGGATAATAACAAATATTTTGAGAATTTTTCAGCAATATAAGTTTTATTATAAGAATTTTTAATCATAGGTGGAAAGAGCACAAGGTTAGGGTAAAGTGGAATAGGTGTGCAGCAAAATTGCAAAATGTAAAGAAAATAAACAATGTTGCCGGAATGTTTTGAGTATTATAAGTTTTATTATAAGAATTTTCAATGATGGGGCAAAGTGGCATAAGGTTAGGGTGAAGCAGCATAACGTTGGAGTAAAGTGGCATAAGGTTGGGGAAAAGTGGCATAAGGTTAGAGCAAAGTGGCATAAAGTTAGAGCAAAGTGGCATAATGTGAGAGCTATGTGGCATAAGGTAACGGTAAAGTGGAATAGGTGTGCAGCAAAATGACAAAATGGAAAGAAAAAAAAAACAATGTTTCCAGAATGTTTTGTGTATTATAAGTTTTATTATAGGAATTTTAAATAATAGGCCAAAATGGCATGAGGTACGTTGGGGTAAAGCAGCATAACGCTGGGGAGAAGTGGCATGAAGTTGGGGTAAAGCAGCATAAGGTTGGGGCAAAGTGGCATAAGGTTAGAGCAAAGTGGCATAATGTTAGAACAAAGTGGCTTTCAGTGGTTTTGAGCATTTCTCAGCCAGATAAGTTTTATTATAAGAATTTTTAATCATAAGGCGAAACGGCATAAGGTTACGGTAAAGTAGAATAGGTGTGCAGCAAAATGGCAAAATGGAAAGAAAAAAAAACAATGTTTCCAGAATGTTTTGAGTATTATAAGTTTTATTATAAGAATTCTCAATAATGGGGCAAAATGGCATGAGGTTGGGGTAAAGCAGCATAACGTTAGGCCAAAGTGGCATAAGGTTAGAGCAAAGTGGCATAATGTTAGAGCAAAGTG